>JAQGAY010001244.1:0-15579 GCA_034698085.1 Polydesmus angustus | reverse complement strand
TTGAGATTACGATTACCCCCAGTTGTTTTGGTAGTGTTGGCGCTTCAGTCCGGCTTATTGTAAACGACGTTTTCTTGCTATTGCTTTAAGCAACAGTTATTTGCGACCAAAGCCGAAGAATTTATTCAATTGGGTTTGAACCAAGCGTCTTCGAATCAGCTAAAAATATTAGTAGAGAAAACACCTGAGCAATTAAGCGATGTGTTAATGGACGAGAGCGCAATATCTGAAGCGGCTTTGATGGAATGTAAAGAAGCATCTGCGTTGAACAGCTCAAACGACCTTGAAGATGAGGAGAAGCGATTGAGGAGTGAATATCTTAGTCGACTCATTAACACGGTGATTGAAAGCAGAGAGAAATATAGGTGTATAATTTTAATATATAATTTGTATAAATATTGATGCTAATAATAATTATATAATATATTTTTATAGAGTTTGATGGTTTACCTGCAATATACCCGGTGCCTCATTTATAATACTGTATCGATTGTTGTTTTTCAACGTGTTCTGTTAATTAACTTTACAAAGTGTTTTTTTGGTTTAATTAATTTAAGAAAATATTTATTTAATTGAATTAACGTCGTTTTCTTATTTATTGATCATAGAGAGTTTGCGCAGCACCTCTTTATATCTGTGATGTCATTTTGACCTCATTTAGATGAATTTGTTCTTTTGACCCCTTGGTTTAAAAATTTTAATTTTTTTAAAACCCCGCTGCCGCATCACATACATTAGGTAACGATCGAGATATAAGGTAACGAGAGGTTTTGCGCAAACTCTGTAATAAAACTATCTCTTATTTAAAACTCGTCTATTTAAAAAAATTATTTAAAATAATAAAATTAAATTGAAAGATTAATCCCATATAAATCAAAATAATCTTTTGCTGAAAATTCCGTCATTTGTGAGTGGCCCTCGTTGATTGACAACACTGTCAATAGACTACCTGTTGAGTTGTCACCAGGAACAAACAAGCGATGAGCACTTTGCATTGCCTTTACACGATGACCTGGCTATATTGAAGCAATTTTGCCAGGACATTTTGAGGAATAACGGATTGCCTGCTATAATTTGAAACACGTTAAATCGTAAGTTTTAATAAAAGGCTATTACAAAAGTAAGAAGTATGATAGTAGAGAGTTTGCGCAGCACCTCCTTACAGCACTTCTTTTATTATCTGTGATGTCATTTTGACCTCATTTAGAAGATACAGTTGAGTTATTTTGATTTTTGACGAAACAGTCATAGTCCCTATGACTCTATGAGGCTATGGAGTTAATTTTGTCCGGTTTTGAATGGCAATGACCTAGGGTTTATTATTTTGACCTCTTAGTTTAAAAATTTCAAAAAGCCGATGCCGCATCAGCGGCATCAGCGGCATCACATACATTAGGTAACGAGAGATATAAGGTAACGAATGGAACAGTATCTATCATACTGTTTATGTTAGTATATTAACTGGTGGTATAAAATATTATTAAGCCTAGGAATATAGTTATAAAACAAGATTAAAAATTATTTTATTTAGGTCATGATTATTATTGCAGAAGGTTAAAGGGAATCCGCGCCCACGTGCTCCAATAGATCAAGGAATAGATTAAACGCCAGGAGATTATAATTACTGTATCTTGAGGTAGGCCTATACATTTGGAATCTAATTTAGACTCTGTGAATAAAGTTAGTTGCTAATATGTTATATTAGCTGATTACCATGCTGTTCGTACTTCCAACTCCTTCTCTTCAACAACTAGCTCTGGTGAAAATAAGCAATTGTTTGTGGAGTCAACCTACAATTTCTTACTCGTCTACCTAGTTATAACTTATACCTCTATAGAAGATACGAAGGATTGGAAGGAGATGCAAGAGCACAGTACAATGATGCTCTTGCAGCTTGCATTGCCCGAACTGTGTAAACTGCGAGTGTTAAATTTTATTAAGCTACAGTAGAGTGTCGATATTCCGGACTAATTAAAACCAGACCCCATCCGGATTATCGATTTGTCCAGATTTTCGAAATGAATAGTAAAAGGGTCGGTTGACGTCATCAATTTTAATTTTTTTTTGCTAAAATCAATCCCAAATCACTCTGATTGATACAGAGGTGAAACATATGGTAAATGAAGAGTTTTTGAACCTTTTTTTAAAAAAAATTATCAAGTTTTGTGGATTTGTGAACAGCACTGGTGGTTCGGACGTTCGATAATCCGGATTTTATTGAAGTCCGCAATATCGACGCTCTACTGTAATTGGAATCGAAATCAGCACTTGGTGCGCTTATCACATGATAGAATGCAATGATTGTCACGTTTTAAACATTTGGGAGCAGGCACGGAACTATCGAGTATGCAAAAACGGCCGAGTTAATGGTGAAAGACGTGATATTAGACGTTGAAAAACGCTACGAAATAGCTTGCCTCAACTGCTTAGAAGATGAAGCTGGGGAGTTGATTGTAACGATACCTGAAGGTAGGCTCCAGGAGTACCTGCGTTACAGCAGGGTGATCAGTGTCAATAGGATTCCACGTCAGCTGGCCGAAAACAAAAACGCCGACGTCAACTCGCCGAGGTGAAACTCGCCGACTGACAATCTGGCCGAGCGACAAACATGCCGACTGCAATTACGCCGAAAACAAATTTGCCGAAGGTTAAAGTGGCCGACGGCATAAATCGCCGAATACCAAAACGCCGAAAACGAAATGACCGAATGTAAATTTGGCCGAAGTAAAAAACGCCGAAAACAAATATAGGCCTACCGACAATAAATAAAATAAAAACAAGCACAATACAAACAATTATTTAAAAAGTTATAGCTATTTAAAGATGCAATGGTTTTGCACTTTAGATGTGGGATCTTTGGTCCATCTAAAGATGGACATTGGTCCGGCTACGCCGTCTCTAGTTGGCAGCCGCCAACTAGTGGCGGAAAATCTCTTACACCCCCAGAATTTGATTATACAATATTGTTTTCTTAGGGTTTTGAACGTTCGAACTATTGAATATTATGTGTAGAGAGAAATAATATTAGATGCTTTATATTGTGTTTTTTTATTAGTCGGAATATTTGTTTTCGGCGTTTTTTACGTCGGCAAAATTTACATTCGGCATGTTTGTTTTCGGCGTTTTTGAATTCGGCGACTTATGCCGTCGGCCAGTTTAACCTTCGGCGAATTTGTTTTCGGCGTAATTGTATTCGCCATGTTTGTCGTTCGGCCAGATTGTCAATCGGTGAGTTTCACCTCGGCCAGTTGACCGCGGCGAGTTGACGTCGGCGTTTTTGTTTTCGGCCAGTTGACGTGCCACCAAATTTACATTAATTAACACTTCCCTTTAATAATAAAAAAAACATTTTAGAATATGACCTCTACAACTGAGTCGGCACGTTAATGCGCTCAAGGAAATTTCTATTGATTTTATGGTAGATGCCGTTAAAGCGAGCATGTGCTGCCAGATTTAAGCCGTGCATAATTTTAAATACACCAGTGAGAAATTTATTGGAAATTTTGATAAAGCGCATTACTACATGCCGACTCAGTTGTGGAGGTCATATTCTAAAAATTGTTTTTTATTATTAATGGGGAAGGGGTAATAAATGTAAATTTAAAAAAAATAATTCATTTTCATTAAAAATTAACTGATTTCTTTATGTTTCAAAACATAGCGCCAAAAAAAAAAAAAAAATGACTATATATAGGGTCCCCAAATAAAGATGTACGGTAAGTTTTGAAAAATGAGGAACTAAATCAGTTTTTAATAAAAATGCATTTTTATGTAATATTTACATTCAGCAACATCTCACCTTTAATAATAAAAAACAATTTTTCGAATATGACCTCTACAACTGAGTCGGCACGTAATAATGCGCTCAAGGAAATTTGCATTAATCTTATGGTAGATACCGGCACGTGCCGAGATGCAGTCGGCAGCTGCAGGCTTCAAGTCCGCAAAAGTCTTTAGCCATCAAAGTGAACGCGTGAGCACGTTTACACGTGCCGACTCAATTGTAGAGGTCATATTCTAAAAACTGTTTTTTATTATTAAAGGGGAGATGTTGCTGAATGTAAATATTTAAAAAAAAATGCATTTTCATTAAAAACTGATTTAGTTATTCATTTTCAAAACTTACATCTTTATTTGGGGACTCTATATGAAAAAGCTTGTACATACAATCAAATACAGTACACCAGGTACTGTTTTTACACGGGGGATACGTTCCTGAAAAACACGTGTAAAATAAACCTTGTGTAAAAAAAGTAATGGGGGAATTCTGTGACATTATATAAGGGCTACCGAAAAATACGTACAGTATTATCAAATTATCATTAATACATAAGTAAAAACATAATTACTATATACGGGAAGTTACTGGTTAGGCCAATCCCATAGAAGAGAGCAAAAGGAAGTGTTCCAAAAAGTGGATGTGCAAGCGTTTTCCACCAGGTGGTGTACAGGGCAAGTCTTGCTTAGAGAGTCTGTATATATGTATTTGGACTAGAGAGTGGCCATGAGGGAAATTGCAGCAATTTTTTTCCCAACCTGCTGGTGTACATGCATAGCTATACAGCTGAAAAAACATTACCCGGTATTGTTATAATAAATTATTTTAATGTATAGCATTTTTATGTCAACAATTTATTTTGATCTATTAGGAAAATAATATTATGTTATAGTAACAGCATAAAAAATACAGCTTATTTTTTTTTTATTAATCATTATACGCATAGCGGCACTTTTACTGCCAAGATCACTTTTTGATTTCAAACGTTTGGAATTGATAATCATTTTTTTTTTTATCTTAAGTCCAAATATTTTTAAACAAAAATAAATGAAATGTTTTACAATTTTCATCTTAATGTTGTGGCAATCAAGAAACTGGATTCCTGAAATATTAACATTTTCATCTACATTTTTGAGAATTATTTTTATACAATCTACAATCGCAACACTTAGAAACGATACCAATTTTCAAAATAAAACTTCCAAAAGTTCAAACAGTTTAAATGTTTTCTCACTTGCATAAAACAGTTATCTTTATATTCTTTAATGCCTTAGATTTTTCTCTAACCGATTTTATACATTTAAGGCAGACTTTATCCAATTTTTTAACTGAATGTAAAATGTACCCAGCAATGTGGTAAAGACAATTTTGCTCGGTACAGTTTAATTCAACATTTTCTCCAGTACCTTTGGGGAAAACAATACAACATGAGGAATCGAGCAGTTTGGTTTTGTTAATGACATCAAGAAACCCAGACAGAAAGGCTCTATCATCTGTATCGTAACTCCCTTTTTTCCAAGGCTTCAAGTATTGTGAAACACAAATCATTATCATATTGTTCTGGAATTGTAATGCTGTTGGGATAACTTGCTTTAAACGAACTACTGAAAAAAGGTTTTTTAAGCAGTCATGAGTGAATCTGGATGTCAGTAAAAAGTGGAGTTTTTTTTATTCAGGAATCTACCCTGAAGGACAAGAATAGATTTTGTAGAAATAATTACACCTGTTTGTATTGGTATCCAGGCACACTTCCTTTTATCTTTACTACAAATTTACAATTTCTTAAAAATTTCAATGAACTCATTAAGAAATTCACTAGTTTAATTGTAAACTTTCAAATTGTCTTTACTAAGCGCTAGTTTTCAGTTTCTTGATGTCATTAGATCAAACCATTTTCGTATGAGTTTTCTGATTTTCACCAGATATAAATTTTAGCCCTACAGAAACATCATGGTGAAGAACCTGCTTTGCTCTAGACACTTTCATTTTGTCAAAGTGATTCTTGTCTAAATGCTCAGGAGTTACTTTATGCACTATTTTTAGATCCATATCTTCCTGAAAAACACAGAGCTCCTTGATGTGTTGAGAATTAACCCTCCGACGAGCACAACCCAAAAACGAACACCATCAGGCGCAGTGCATCTCTTAGATTCAATGCATTTAAACACAGAAAAAATTGGTTTTATACATTTTTTTTGAACCAATATAAATTAAATGATTAAAACACTTATATTTTTAAGTTATTATAAAATCTAATTAGACTTGAAATTGTCTAAAAATTTAAAATTATGCAATATTTAATTGAATTGAAATTTTTGGTTTTTGCACTGGAAATAAACAGGACTTTCAAAATTATATAATAAAACATTAAATAAATATTAGTTTGGTGGCACTTTGATTGTATTTTTATAAATTTTAATCATATCTTACTAATATAAATAATTTATTTAAAATTTGTTAAAAAATTACAGTTAGGCCTAATAGGCGCAATGGATCTGAGAAATTAATTTTATTTTTAAAAAATAACAGTATATAGAATAATAGCAGACAATTGTGTATTAGCTGCATTTTATAGTTTTAGGAAGATACATGAAATGGCAGCACTTTACAGGCACGAAAAACCAAAATATTTAAAAAAATATGCGAGAGTAATCTAATAAATCCCGCGCGCCGACGGAGGGTTATTAATATTTGTAGAGAGTTTGTACTTTAATTGAATTGCATTTGGAATTTTTAAATCATTATTAAAAATAGAGGTTCACATATTTTTTAGTAAATGGGGCACATCGGTGATAAATAGAATACTGCGATTTTTATCGCAAGGATGAGGAAAGCTATGTACAACTCTAATATATCTTCCCCAATTAATGCCAAATTCTCTCCACATAGCTCTCATATCTGAAGTAACGCTGTTCACTCGCAATCCTGAACAATTCATCAAAAGACAAATTATTAATCGCGTTGTGTATTTGATAAGGTGTACGGGGATGGTTTCCAAGCTGAATGAGATAAGAGACTCATCATCGTTTATTGTGCAGTCAAAGTTTTAGTATTTTCTGCAAGATGGTTGGTAGAGACACTTACAGTTATTGGGGTATTCAATTTGTTTGTATCTAAGTGATGAATAACTTGCCTGACCCATTACGTAATATGATTCTTAATTGCGAGTATTGTGCGATGAAAAATTATTCTAAGAGTACAAAATGTGTACATTTTAAACGTTTGTATCAATCAATAGACTTATCCAAAGTGGCATTCCTGTGTTTCAAAACTATTGATTAAGAATTATTATTAATGCTGATTACGGGGACTTGTTCCAATGTTTACTTTTTGACTATGCTTATTTTATCTATTTTTTGTTCTTCCTCTATCTTGAATTATTTATTTTTTTATTATTATTTTTTTTTGTTTTTTTTTTTACATAAGCTTTTACATAAGCTATATGAAGTTTTAAATTCACGTACAAAAGAAATGCTATTACAGCAAAAAGCAAATCACTTGAAATAAAATGATAACATAATTATTTTGACTTTTACAAATTACTGCTTTTTTGGTAGGATGTAAAACATTTCCTGAATACAGTATAATAAATGCTGGTGGTATTGAATGTAATTCCTTTGCAAGTCCAGAAACAATGTGCTCTTTGCAAATTATATTGCCTTCAATGCTGGAAGTTTTTGATTATTTATTAAATACACTCATTTATGAATTTATATTAACCTCCAAACTTAATCAAGACAGCATAGAGGTATTTACTTTGCTAAATTGTGTTATGCTCTTAATTAAAAATTATTTTTAGAGATTTTTTGGCCTAATCAGAGCTGCTGGTGGTAGAGAAGATCATCCAACTGTTACAAATTTTGCACAAGTTTACTACCTCCTCAGCATTTATACACCATGTAAAATAATTTTACGAGGGAATGTTGATTGTGAAAATGCTACACCTGCTCTCATTGATTTTGAACACAGCTTAAAAGAAAAAAGTAAAGAATTACAAAGGGAATGATATTTGGAAAAAGAAAAACACAGTGATAAGTGCCATATTTATTTTTAGATGAAATAAGTTACTTAAGTTTTGCTGAAACTAATAATTCATTAGAAGCACAAATGATTTATCATTTGTGTGGTTATTTAGTTAATAAATGCTAAAAACTTACGAAATGTGAAGCATGCTTAAAATCACTTCAAGCTACTGGTGACTGTAGAAGTGAGTTGCTTACTCAGTTAACCAAACAGTTAGACTTCGGAGGTTTAAAATATTGTTGCAAAGAATTATTTAATTTAATTCTTTTCAGTATTAAGCCTACTGTAAGCAAATTTATTGCAAATGGCAACTTTTCTTGTGATGTTTTAGAAACAGTTATTAATGAAATTATTCCATTTAGTATTCAAGGCATTGGGTGTGCTATAAAAGAACATGGACCTGAATTGTTAGCTAAATTAATTCCATTTTATATTACTACAGGTTTCCATTTTTATTGTAGAGATGTGAGAAATAAACTTGGCCATGGAAAAGCTACAAGAAACTAAAGAAAAATGTCTAAAGTGATTCAATGTGAGTCTTACAGCTAGAATATTATTTGTAATTACATATGCTAAATTATTACTATAATGCTCAATATAAATTTCTATAAACAAGATGAAAATTACAAACCATCTGTATTTTATTATTTAAACAATTTTAAAATTAACTTACAAAAAACGTGTTCTTGTCTTTTCATTGTTGTTTTCAGTCGTTTTCATTATTAACCTTGAGAAAATGTTTACTTCATCTAGCGCGACTTGCCCATTTGCGCCACCTGGTGGCAAGTGTGGAAAGTACCATCCTTGACTACATCAGCTCAAAGCGAGTGGCCTAACTTCCTGTTTATATAGGGTTTCCATAGTTTCCAAGCATTGATAGAGGACGTTTAAGTTGGTAGGCAAAGGCGAAGCAAGGGTATGTGGGACCCAGGGAAAAATTAAATGTTGCTCACCCCCTTTAAGCCATTTTTTTGACAAAATAATAAGATTTTTATCTATTTTAGGCAGATTTTTGCGTCCTTACCCTAAAAAGAAGCAAGTTAGTGTTCATCTTCATTTAAATTTTAATGTATTGAAAACCGCATCAACATTAACATTGTTACAAAAACTACTACATTCATTATTAACATGCCGTTATTTAACACCACCATATTTAATGAAACTCTTTTTTCAGAACTTCTACATGCAGGAGCACATCCACATGCACCCTTTCTAGCCCCAAGCCAACTACATTTATACCATTTAAACTATCCTTTTTATTTATTTCCACATTATCATGCAGCATTCTACTAACTACCTGTGTACTTATCACCTCGTTATTATCAGCACTAAATCCTTTAACAGACCCTAACATCGCTGCTATCATTGCTGGACTTTGATGTCCACAAAGAATAGAAAACCCCTCCCCTTTTGCTGCTAAAAATCTCCTAACAACTTTATAACACACTACTCTTAACACAGAATTATCATGAACAACAGGTACCTTACCTCTCTGTACCTTCGTCATATTACACCTAAATAACCATGCTTGTCTTCTTCCTTCCAACAAAAAATTCGGCTCCATTGTCTTTCCAATAATTTCACAGTTAATTACAATCTCATTATTATTACAATTAGTTACATTATGAACACTAAGACAATTTTTACCTACAGTACAGACTCTGTACCTGTACACATTACCATTTCCCATACTTAAGAGTCTCCTTTAGTTTAAATCTCTTCTCTGTTCTCCCCTGTCATAGGTTTTCCATCCTCATTGCGCTGCATTGTCATCTTCTCTTTGGTACATATGATCTGTCTTCCCTGTTCTCTCTTGTCTATCTTGTTCTGCTCCGTGTCATCCTGCCGCTGCCATTCCCCTTTGGGGCACCAGTCCTCCTCGTGGTCGAGATCCCTCTTCATGTTTCTCCACTCCGCTCCTGCTGGGTACAGCCTGATTCTGAGCTGCCGTACCTGGTGTAAACGCGTTATTGCTCCCTCCTCTTCTTCCAACATCTGCATGGCAAACCCCCAAAGGTTGTGACATCGAATCTGTGAGCTGAGAAATTTCCCAACTCAGTTTTCGCAGAGACCTCCTATAACCATCAGCACCACCTCGAAATTGATTACTATGCACACTGTTATCCACTGTAATTTTTAGATTATGGCGACCTCTAATGCTCTCAATTCTCCTCCACCCTGTATTCCGAAATTCTACTTCATCCGAAATGTCATTTTGTCAATGCTTTATTCCGTCATTACATCTGCCGTCTCCATAATTTCAATTATTATCTTCATAGTGACTCTTATCACTTTAATCTGTTGGTGCCATCTGTCTCCTGTTAGCATTACCATCACCCTGCCCATAGGAGTGTTCCCAAAAATTATTTATCCGCCATGTATTCCCATTGTTCGCTCTATTTCTGCCATTACCTATACAAATGTAATTACAATCATTGTTATTATTATTTTCATCACTCGGACCTTCAGAAAAATCAAGATTACGAACTCCTCCGTAATACTGCTCCTTACTTCCATTTACCCCATCTTCATATAAATGACCACGTGGTCATGCACAAGTTTCTTCCCAACGTTCTCTATTCATTTCTCTCTGATACTGATACACATTCTGATCATTAGCACCATTATATTTTCCCCTTTCATGCCTTCCACATAATCTTGTTGTCCTGCATAATTCATTTGAGAATTATGTGATTAAGAATTATTACCCTGTTGTCTACCATTTCCGCTTCGTGTTGCCATTCTACTTTCTCTTATAACCTTATGTTTCACTCGCGTTTTTTCTGTCACATCATCTTCAATATAAACCAATTTGAATCGTTCATTTTTTAACAGTAGCTGCTTCTTTTCAAAAATCAAATTCCTCATTTCCACATCCTTAAAAACCATTAAAATCGGATGAATGTGCCCCTCCCTGATTTTGCCAAGTTTCATCACCTTTTGAAGTATCGGAGCTTTTTGGAAGCAGAGCTATAACATTTCCACCACTTTGATCTCCGTATCCCCATCACATTGCTCACCACTTTCTTGTAAATAACAACTCATTTATTGAACGTTCCTTCACATCTTTAACAATCCGCAACTCCTCACTTAGTAATTTGCATTCTTCCTTCACTTTCATCACCATTTCTTCACCCCTAGCCTGTTTCTCTCTTAAACGCATAATTTTGCTTTGTAAAATTTTTTTGTTGATTCCACCTGGTTTGCCTAGTAACCCATTCTCACTTCTCTCACATGATTTCTCATTCCTTCCATTCCCTTTAAGACAACCATTATCATACTTCTTGTATCCATACTTGTTATGTCCTCTGCCAACTTTATGACATCATCTGTAACCGTCGCCTCACTCGTTTCCATATTTTTGACTTGTGCTATCGCATCCAAATTGGAATTTGACACAACGTTTGTAACTCCACTGGCTAAGCTATTTTCATTCTGAATGTCAACAGTTGCATTCTGAGAAATTGTTTTTCTTTGAACAATCAGTATGGTTTCTGCTGCCCACGTTGAGTTGAGCATAGCTGCCACACTGTTGATCACAATGGGGGTTGCCTCTCCTACCTTCCCTCTATTTTTTCCTTCACCCCCTCTTTTTTCGGCTAAATTACACTTTTGAATCTCCTGCCCAACTAGTTCCACTGGTTCTTCCTGAGAATCTACTATAGCCACATAATCTACTTGTGGGGCTATTTTTTCCTGTCCCATTAAAACACTGACCTCGTGTACACCATTTTCACTCCCTCCTTCACTGGAATCGTCCTCCTCATTTTGACTTACATATCCTTCCATTCCTCATTCTGCTGTAAGCTTCATACGTTTTGTTTTCTCCTGGATCCTGTCAAATGGTGAAACTTCCGCTCTACATTTTATGCTTAAAAAAGATAGCATTTTTAAGCAGGTAACCAAAAAATTACAAATAACAATGCAGGTGACCAAAAAATTATCAAGAATGCTTATAATGGCAAAATAAGAACCAAATAACAAATACAAAAAGTCCACATTTTTCATTTTAAAACACTTAACACACATTGAACTTTTATAAACTGTTTTAATAAAGCATTGCTAAAATCATAATACAACATTACACTTTAAAGTAGAGATCTGAACTGCACTGAAAATTATTATTAACTAATAATAAATTGAATCAAACAGAAATGGAATAAACCAATAAATTGAATAAACCATGCACATAAAATAATTGGGCACCCACTAAGGTACTGAGGAATGGGCCAACAAAATAAAGTATGACAAGTAAGCACATAAACTAAAGAATTGCGCAAAGTGAAAAAATGTTATACTTAATATACAAGCAAATTTAATATTTTAATAAACTATTATTAAATGTGTTATAAACAAAAAAGACAAATCGTGCATGAAAACATCATGCTGTTGATTGAACTCCAAGTAGCAATAGCACTTGATGTTGGAGTTCTCCTTTGATGATCCCATTACAAGTACTCATCTTTAACCAATGAACTTCTAAATTGAACATTGCACACCACAACTGCAAAATAAGAAAAAAACGTTAAATACATTAATTATTAATTTAAAAATGATTTACTATTTGGTTTGTTTAAAAGTACTAAACTACTTACTCAATATTATTGGCTAGTTTCTACATTTCCACCTTTTGCGCAGCCAAATTTTCTTGCAGGATTTGTAGTGTTCTTGCATTTTGGTTGTAGGTGTTGGCATCTGGGTTGCTTCACATTCCTCCAGCAGCTCTTTGTTTTCCAAAATACTGCTTGATCGAATCCTGGTTAGTTTTGCTTGTTAGAAAATAGTTTGTTCTTTTTCCTTTTAAGAAACAAATAACTACACAAATAGATAATTAACTTGTATTTTGCAATCCTTGTAAAGTGGGTTCAGCAAGCAGCATCATGATTGTTGACTGCTTCTTCCCAATCATCTAAATAAGTTTAAAATATTTTTTCCAACCACTATTAAAAAATAAGCATTTGACATTAGAATAAATAAAAACTTTCATTACAATATCATTCTACCAAATAAAGATAGATAAATATGTTCTTTGGTCATTTTTGGCAGTGTACCAATTGTTTTATTTTTCAAATCTTGATTGTATGCTGCAGTTACATGCTCCCAGAGAATGTATTTTTCATTTCAGAGCATTCTTTTTGCACAATTTTTTTTGTCAAATAACCCACTGTACCAGAAACTGTTCATCACATTTTTGATCAAGTGACATTGATCTGAAATAAAGTACAAGCATCAGAAGCATAAATGTTGTCAATAACATATGGCCTACATTCATCATCAGCCAGTTATTTAAATAAAGATCAGTTTATATATGCACCATCACATACCAAAGTAAGAACTTTGACTTTTAATCATTTTAGAGTAAAAATGGCTTCCATGACTAAATGATGAAGTTGCACTTTTGATAAATTTGCCGTAGGGAAAACAGAATGGAAATTTTATTTTAGTTGTTAACCCTCGTACAAAAAATTGTAGCACATGAGTTGCCAACTTCTTGGTATTTGTTTTTCCTGTAACATTTAATGTTTTATGCAAAAAGTTGAACATATCCAAGAAGGCTGTTTTTATTATACACCAATTCCTCTGAAATTTTCATTTCATCAAAAATTAAGAAAAAGTATTGATCGTTTGGGGCTAATTTATCAATTTTTTGACGTTTTCCTTCTGGCAGATATTCTGGAATTCCAACAACAGTTTTAATATCCTTGCTGTAAGCATACAATAAACTGTGAGATGGTAAAATTATAATGCCACTGTTTCTACCTGCTGCATATGCACTTGGTGACTTTTTCTGCCAGTAAATGCACCACTTAATTATGGCAGGGTGCCAACAACAACCTTTGGCAGATTTCTTATTTGCTGCCTTTAATTGTGAATTTATGAACTTTTTATGAAAAGAATTACCAGCCACATTTTTTAAGTTAGTTTCTACAATTGATAAAAAATCGGAATTAAGAGCATTTGACACCAAATGACTGTTATTGTTCAATTTAGCTATTTTTTTCTCATAACAAGCTATTATCATTTTTGCAGACTGTTTAACTTTTGCTACAAGTTGTTTATGACTTAAATTTTTATTTGTTGCCAATTTAAAAAGAGTTAAGCAATCACTACTTTTTTATAACAAATGGTGCAAGTGCTTGTGGTACTTGTAGCAATTCACACACTGTTTGGCTTTGGTTACCAATTTACATTTATTAGAATGCCCACACCCAGTTATGCAAACAAATCCACCTGTAAGTTGTTTGCGATCTGAAATATTTTTTTTTCATTATTTGACTAATAATCACAGTGCATAATATTAGTTTCATTTAACCTGTCCAGTTCAGCTGATAAATCTTCTAGTTTAGTAATAGGTAATGATTCAAATGCTAGTCTATTCACTATAAAGGAACTGAAACTATAACTGTCAACATTATTGATTACTTTCACAATAATTAAGGAAATATTATCTTCTGTTAATTTTAAAAATGTTGTAATGTTGTCCTTAATATTTGTGAACCAGCATTTATTGGTGCAATTCATCACAAATTCTTCAAAAACATCAACTGAACTCTTTTCAGCAGAAGAATTACCAGTATCAATATTATCAGTCTGAACAGATACTGATACAGCATTTTGATTCAGAAGCTCAGCACATGCCATTTCCTATAGAAGTAATCAATGTATAGAAGTTGAAATAAATATACAGGTCTTGGACTGTTCAATGTATTCTTGGCATTATTTTCCAAGTGCAAACCCAAATCAGCCATCTATAATAAAAAATTAAATACTTGAATTATTATTGCAAATATAATCTAAATGAACATAAAGCACAAAAATACTTCTTCTTGTCTGCTAACTATTTCCTTGGAGACATTTGCTTGAAGAGGATTAGCATTCAATCTTTTCTTCTTAATAACTGATAGTCCTTGTTCAGCTGGTGCTTTCCTCTTAGAACTGTTTAGTTTCTTAAAATAAATATCCATCAAAACATTATACTTAAAATTGATAAACTGGAAATGCATAAATACCAAAACATTTTGTAGAGATAGATGTTCATTTACAGGATTAGGATTTTCAAGAGATGGCTTGAGAGTTTCAGGGTCAGGATTAATGAAATGTTTAGAGCAAATATAACTATTTGTGTAAATATTGGCTGGGCTTTTGAATTTGGGATCTTCTTTTTTTCACAAATTCATCCAATGAATACATTTAGAGGGTTTTGGACAGTCATTCATTGAATTATTAGTAATAGGATTGCCAAGAACTGCTGCAATTCTGTTATTTGTATACGTTGAACATTGCTGTGCAAAATATATTAAAAATACACTATGGTCTTTATTCTAAAAAAAAGGGGAAAAAGCAATGCCAAGAGTTATTTTTAAAAAATATTTTTGAAAGTATATATATTTTAAAGCTTTCACTGTGCAAATGTGTTTACAACATTGCAAAAACCTTAAACTCTTTAATCAAAACTAATTAAATAAATAATCTGCTAAACACATTTCCACAGTGAAAGTTTATATCTATTATAGTTATAGCAAATAGTTGATTAAAAACCTTAAATATCCTTTTAGCTTTATTCACACAAAATGGAGGATTTTTACTGACCCGCTGTAGTTACAATGAAATGTTATTTTACTTGGCAATTCCATATTTTCAGCTTTAATCATTACTTTTAATCATACTGTATTACAGTATTTGAATCAAAAAAGTTTAGTCATATTATTTTAATACTTTACTAATATTATTTTAATACTTTACTAATATTATTTTAATACTTTACTAATATTATTTTA
>JAQGAY010001243.1:0-15586 GCA_034698085.1 Polydesmus angustus | reverse complement strand
TCGATTTATCGAGGTATTTTCGATTTATCGAGGTTCTACTGTACTACATAATTATTCTAATGTACTAATTTATTACAATTTATGATTTTTTTACTGATCGAACAATTTACAATTAATTGTATGGCGAATTTATAGTGTCGCGATTATAAGTGCATAATTTTATTTTTTAAGGTTGGTTACTTTTATTATTAAAAGTTACTGTAAAATAATTGATGAAGTAAAAACAGATGCTTGAAGTGTGTAAAGATAAAACTTTATTTTATTAGCAATAAAATCGAATATTTAGAAGGTGGGCCCATACATGGTAATCTTGCTGGGGAAAAAATTAAACTACACTACCCTTGATAACAATTTATAGACTTAATTAAGCTTAACTGAATTTGTCTAAGTTATACTTTATAATTAAAAATTAGCTGGTGAAGAATTTTAGTTATTAAAGTTAACTCCTTTTGTATTTTATTCAGTTCAACTAAATAAACTTTTAACTTGTGAACGTTTAACAAAATTTCTAAAAAATTGAAATAAATTGTTTTTGAAAAGTTTGATTATTTTTAATAGTCAACATGTTCAGAGTCATTAATGTTTCGTAGATAATAAATTATAACAAGAGTTCCACTTGCATTTAATTATCTGCTTAAAAACCTTCAAAGGGAGGAATAATAATCCAAAGAAGGAGAAAAAAAATGTTAGCAGTTAGTTACGGAACTTAACAATCATCTTTTCCATCAATAAAAATAAGGGTTTTTACTTATTAAGAGAAAAAGATTTATCGAAAAAGGGGAGAAGATTGAAAAGCACATAAAGTTAGAAGTGTGAAACACCCAACTTAAAATCTTCAGCTGAACGCTTTTGTTTAGAATAAGTATGTCAAGTCTCTTCATCCGCAATAAAAAGTGGGATTTCGTACATTGTATTAAATTTTTGAAAAAATAAAGAGGAATTAAAAATTTTGGCAGTACATGTACGACTTAAATCCGCTTATGATTCAATCTGAAATAAAACTCAGTAGACATTTTTTTGCAATTCTTTACAAAATTATAAACTTTTTGCTAAGGATTTAAAAAAAAAAAAAACAATTTGTCAGGACACCTACATAATCGCAGGTGAATATCGCATTAGTTCATATGTAATTAAAATTGGATTTAAATTCTAAGAGGATTCCACAACCTCTCCCATATATTTAAATAACAGGTGCATCATTTTTTTCCCCAAAAAGTATGCGACCAGTTGATTTTGAATACCATTCTCCTGTATTTCAAATACTGTAGCTAATTAATTTCTTATAAAATCTAAGATCTTAATTGAATTTACTAAATTAGAAATTTATTTTTCAATACACCTAGATATTTTGTTAAACATAATACAGTATGGAAAAGTTGGTTGTTATACAGATTATATAACAATATTCAAGTTTTGAACTTTAGTCGACAAGTTCTCATGAAGATTAGAGGATAAGTAGCTAGACTAATGGAAAGGCGACTATTGCATTGCTTTGTACGCTTTTCAATTATTTTAAGGAATAGGTTTACCACTTTAGCTGCTTAGTCTTCTGGAATTTACAGTATTCCGCTATTAGGGTGGCCGTCAACTCGAAACTATTCCATTCTTTTTTTTTTAAATAAAGAAAACCCATTAAGTGGGGTGTTTCAACACTATTTTTCCCCTATCTTGATAACTGTTTATTGTTTTTTTTTAACATTCAATTTTCGCAGTTTACAAGTAAAAAAGGGAAAAAATCCAGAAAAGGGCTGCATGACTGAGTTAGCTCTGTATGGTGTCTTGCAAACCTTTTAAAAAGGTTAGCAGTGGGATAACTTAGCTTAGAGGCAAATAAATGCCCAACCCTGATAATAAAAAAGAAAGTTTAAAGTAGGCTACTTTGGAGATTTATGACAGCACTCTTAAATTAAAATTTCAACGTTATGCAACAAAATTAACAAGACTACCTACATTATGATACATAAATATTAACTTTACTTAATTAAATGAAATTCTATGCAGGTCTATAATAAAAAAAATAACGTTTATAATAGAAAGTTAGTAGGCTATATTATGTAGGTATTTTAAAAACATATACAGGTATTTATTTTCAAATTATTATGCAGATATAAATTTTGTTTAAACAGTACTAATAATTTATTTAATATATTTTTTTTTAGAAACTGCGATGATTCTCCCTGCTACTTTGGACTATGCTAGGACCGCCAACATCAGTAAAGATATTCGAAAAAATTTACAATTAAAATATCCCAAAGATCCCATAAAGGAAAATAGCAACGAGTACATTTTTTACATAACATTTAAAATTTAAGTAATTCAATTTTAAAAATGTTCATGGTTCCCACTTTATTATTTAGCTACTGTGTGGAATTTGAAGTGAATAAGGGATCCAAAGGTTGTCACCACGAAGAAGCAAATAAGATTTTGCACCACAACAGCCGAGTTTGTGTTATTTGTTCGAAGACAGCTATGCTCAAAGGCTTAGATTACAGGTGTCGAGGTCATGGTATTCCAAACTATCCAACTCGATACATTAGCATGAGCTCACCCTCATGTCACGGTAGGTGGGTTCAAAAAGAAATTCACGACAAATGTCCATGCAAAGAAGGAGCTCATTTTATATTCGTTTAACTACAATCATTTTTACTTTTTTTTTTTAATCGCGAAAGGTTTTTTGTGAATGATGTGTACATAACACTGCGCTAAAATAAAACGCAACACAATTTTCATAACTAAAGTAAATTAATTTAAGTTTGATTATTCTACTTTAGATATGACAGATTATTGATGGACTACATACTGTACTTAATCTAAACTAAATTTTAACAGCTAATAACTAAATTCAAACATTCTGATCACGGGGTTCAATATTCATCGTTAATTATTTTTTTAATTAATGTCGTGTTTATCAGCAAAAATGTAGGAAATTTTCTTTAAATTAAAACAGTCTCAATAATAAAATTATTATAATTATAGTAACTTTGGTAAGATAAAACCTTACTTTTAAAAATTTCTTTCTTATGGGAGCGTTATAATTTTATAACAAACCATAAAATCAGCTATTTACTGCCTTAATTTTTTATTTTTATTTGTAAGCGTTTTTGTACATTAGATTAATTTTCGTATTTATAGACTAATCATTGTATACATAATTACTAATCCCAATACATTGAAATGTATTTTGATAATCTTTCTATAACAAATTGTATGTTTTACATGTTCACTTGCGTTGTATCGTTTTTAAATTACAGGGATTCGTATTGCATTCATGTTCACATCGTAAAATCGATGTTTTTTTTTAATTAGTAAATGGATAGTTGCAATTTTTGTTTTCTTTATGTACAAGCATTTTAATTATTGTAAATCTTAATATCAAACAATTTACATTTCGTATAATTTCAACTATTTAAATTTACAATCTCAAATTTGGCAATAATAATTCTTTAATAAAATTGATAGTTTTTGAAAATACCATCAATCTTTGACAGGTGTAATATCTCGGCTCTCGAAATCGAGCCAATCACAAATGAACTTTAAAAAAAATTCATCAATGAACAAAATTCAATTAAAATGTTAAATGAATAATTTAGTTCAACGTTTTGTAGAGTCCTTATTTTATTAAATGAGTTCCAAAAATTATGCACAATCTTGAAGTCTTTGAATTTCAAGCTGTGAGTGAGCTATATCTCTTAAAGCTTGTTGAATTTGTTCAAGTAATGCTTCTCCTCTTTCAATTACATTTTCAAGATTCCAGCAAGCTTCTTGGTTCTCCTGTTCGAGTCTTTGCAAACTTTTTGCCTGCGCATACACATTTTTTGGGTCTATATTTATGTAATTTTCAATAAGAAATTTACTTGCAATTCCGGAGAAGAATCTTCACTAGGTAAAGAATCGATTAAAACGTCTATATCTTTCGCTGTCCTAGCGATTAACGTAGCAAATAGTTGAGCATGATCTAGACGAAAAACGGCATACAAAACAAAAATAGACAATTCATTTACCTCATGTTCCGATAAAATACCTTCAATAGGTTGTGCAGGAGTTTTATTTCCAGATCTATCAAAACCTGGAAAGCTAGCAGCTGTAGCAAATTGCTGAAGAACTCCGATGCTATTACAAAAGTGTTCTGCTTGCTAATTGACAGAAAACGACTTGTACATTCGATATAGAATAATAAGGAAATATTTAAACATAAATAAATATCTTACCGTATTTACAGCATCTTGAAGTTGAGTTAATCTGTCAGCCATGTCTGGATAATTCGGCAAATTTGAAATTAAGATTAAAATAAACTTAGAAGAAAACCATCGAAAATAAATTAATTTTGCAAGATGAAAAATTTATCTCAAAAATCGGAATAATTCGTGCCGGTCCGGCTGTAGCTTTATGTGCAGACGATATTTTTACGTCACAAAATTAATCTCGGAATAAAATGCTTTAAAATATAAAATATTGAAACAACCTAGTTTAAAAATACAAATATCACTCTTAAATAAATTAAAGGTTTTAAAATGCATATTATTATTTTTAAAAGAATAAATGGTTTACTGTCTCAATCAAAACTTTGATCTTGACGTCATGGATAGAGAGTAACAAACATTTTTTCTACTTTTGAAAACCCTGTAGGTACAGAGAGTGGCTCAGTTAAAAGCAACGTGTTTTGATACTGAAAGCGTTATACGTTTCGGGCCTACTGGTATTCCTTTCGGGCTTAAAGTAAGTATAATTTTTGGATATTATAGTAATATCTTAATTTTAATATTATAGATTGTTCGTTATTTGCTTTTAAAATATATAAAAGTTTGTAATTATGTTTTAAATTTTAAAAGAAAAGTGTAAAAATGATTGCCGACGACGTGTTCAAATGTACCTACAGCACATGTCTGTGCACTGTAGTTGGGCCTAACTTTACACGCGGAATATTGTGCAAGTTGTAAGAGATTAAATTAATTTATTTCATTTTTTACAGAATGCGTTACGTAGCCGCTTATCTGTTGGCCGTTTTAGGCGGAAACAAATCCCCAAGTTCTGATGATATTGAAAAAATCTTGAGCAGTGTTGGCATTGAAGCTGAAAAGGAGAAGCTGAACAAAGTCATCAAAGAGCTCAATGGAAAGGACATTAAGCAGTTGATTGAGCAAGGTACATAATTATAGAAGATTCAACAAAGCTTAAAATTATTGGTATAAAATATTTTTGTTGTAAAATGTTAGGCAAGGGCAAATTGTCTTCGATGCCTTCCGGAGGAGCAGTGGCTGTCTCAGCCGCCGCACCGGCCGCTGGTGGTGGAGGAGCAGCTGCTGCGGCACCAGCAGCCAAGAAAGAAGGTAAATATTTAGTCGCCAGATAATTAATAAAACTTATAATCTAAAAACTTTTCTTATTTGTATTACTTCAGAGAAAAAAGAAGAAAAGGAGGAATCCGACGAAGATATGGGTTTTGGTCTTTTCGATTAAAAATCTGTTTTTGTAATAAATTTTTGATCTAATATAACTGTTTGAGGATTTATTTTGTCGAAACTCTTAAGAATGATCCAAAAAAAATAATTAAATAAAGTGAAAAAGTAGCACAATCAGTAAAATACGCCACAATAATTATGCCTCATGTTTAACACAAAGAAGCGTAATTCATAATATTAATGGTGAGGTATTTCAAATAACCCATTTAAAAAGCTGTAGCATAATTATTAGAAAAGCACATTTTTTCAATTTTTAAATAATCTGCATAATTTTTGTACACTCGCAGTATTTTATACTTAAAATTTCTTTTAATAAGCACGTGTTTGTTCATATTCCGACACTTAAGCGGAGTGAATGGCACGTTAAAAATGTGGGTAGCGTCTCCCTCTAGTGGCGAATTATTTTATAAAAAGTTTGAAGGAGAAAAAGTTTGGACGCTGACGGAAAAGTTTTTCTGCAAATTTAATGTTATTGATTCTGAATATAAGACTTGATACCTTAATATTTAATAAAGAAAATGATTTTATAATATGTTTAAAATGTAAATCTATCGTAGTGAAATTTGATCATGCTATGAAATTGCAAACGCTAAGACCGTTAACCGGCAGAACGCGATAAAGTTGGCACAAGCATAAGACAACAAATGTTTCCCAAAAGAAAAGAAAAAGATCACAATGAAGGAGTAATGGGTAGATATATAAAAAAAGATGTGCCTCCCGAGGTTCCAAGTAAGTTTTAAAAACATTATACCTATTGCAGATAATATTTTAATATATGAACTTAAATATAATGTAGTAATGAACGTATGGGAGAATACGAATGATCTTCAGGCCAAGAAAAGATTTGGTTTATTTAATCGTAAAACTACTGTTCAAGTTCATCCATTAACTGCTTCTTCAAATTTATCATTAAATGCTTCACCGATCCCTTCCGGCTCTATACAAAGGGAGCCGCGGTCACCTCTTCATCACCGATACGGGTATACGAATGCCGCCGTTTCATCTAATTATTTCGCTAATGTAAATGTCACCAATCACGGAAATTATTATTCTCAAATGCCCGAAGTCAATTATCAAAGAATGCCTAACGTTTATCGACAATTAACTCCTGATATACCAAATAGGTGCTTTTTTATTTTATGATTTTTGTAAACAGTAATTTCTAGATAAATAATTCTGATCTATTACATGAGTGTAGAATTGCAGATAACCGTTTAAGGCAACAAGGAATGCATGTGCCAATAATGAATCGAGTTCCTTCTCGGGAAATCCATCACCTTCCATACGTTCAAAATGTTCATTTGCGACACGAAGGCAATTTTTACACCATTCAAAGTCGGTGGTAGAATGGAATTTTATTTGTGATTTTTATTTTAGTTGATGGACCGAGGGAAGAACATTTTGAAAAGCAAGAACCTGGATATGACCAGGGTTATCAGTATGATGAAAATTATCAGATTCAATTATATCATAACCAGATCCGTCAACATTACGCTCAGCATCAATTTCACCAACAGCATCATTCTTCCATGCCAATTTTACAATCTGATTTGTCAATTCCATCGAGTTCGGAAAATTCTGGTACTAAGGTTTAAAGTTTCTTAAATGTTAAATGGTTAATGCTTATTTTTGCTGTTTATGTAGCCAGTAATTTTCCCGTTCAACAAGAAGAATTGCCTTTACCTCAAGGCTGGTCGGTTGATTTTACGATGAGAGGCAAGAAATATTATATTGATCATAATACAAAAACAACGCATTGGAGTCACCCTTTGGAAAAAGAGGGTTTACCAACTGGTTGGGAGATTATTGAATCGCCGGATTATGGAATTTATTACGTGAAGTAAGAATTGAGTTTTTAATTAGTATTTAATTATTGATATTGTTTCATTGTATTGTTTAATATGACAAATAGCCATATAACAAAATTAACACAATATGAGCATCCTTGCGCACCTCATTATCAAAACATTGTCAGTCAAGGAAATGTATGGACGTCACCTGTCCATCCGATTCACAGAGAACCTGCACCAAGGCACACTGATTTTCATCAACCTAATGTCTTGGTACCAGCAAATCCTTATTTACATGAAGGTAAAAATTATTTTTAATTAGGATTAATATAAAAATTAACTGTTATTTTTTTTTTTTTTTTTTTTTTAATGATAGAAATTCCGAATTGGTTGGAGATCTATTCTTTAGCATCTCCTGATTATGATCACAACTTAAAAGTAAGAATTCAATTTTTGAAATGATGTTTTTTTTTATTATATTACAAAATCATTTTTGATTAAGAAAGGTAATTACGCAAAGCATTTATTTTTTTGAAAGAATATTTGAATATAAATGGTTTAAATAGCTAGGTTTTAATTAGTTATTCACAATTCAAACTTGCTATATATAATATTACCCGTGTATTAATTTTATAGTGGGAAGTTTTTCGACTTAATCAACTGGAATGTTTTCAAGCAATGCTTAATAGACTTTGTAAACAAGATATTGAAAAAATTGTGATGAAATATGAAGCATATCGACAAGCATTACAGCACGCTATGCAACAAGTGGAAAGGAGAAGAATTGAAGGAATTCCTGCACCAGTTCCTCCTAACATAGCTCCTAATTAATAGCATAAATACGCTGAGAGTAATAGCTTGGTATTACGGTGATTGATTTGCAATACTCTTGTTTGCTTGTTTTAATAATTTCGTCGAATGTTTTATAAATGACATACAATTTGAGCATATCTGTAAATAGCAGATAAATTATTTTTCAAATATTTATTATACTGTATAATATTTAAATAATGTTTAATAATGAAGTTTCATTTTTTTGTACATTCTGTAGTTAATTTTTTTTTCGCAAAACCTTTTTAAAAACGTTTTTTCCTATTATTAAAGACAATTTCGATTACCTCAAGAATCGATTTTTTGAAACGATACTATCGTATCATCATTCGATAGTAATGAAGCTAAATAAAGGGTGGTGTAGCGAACTATCGGTAACAACATACAATGGTACCGACAAATAGGGGTACGACAATAGCTACACTATTATCATTGTGTATATTGTGTATCGTTTGTCTTATGCATCTTTTGTCGTATACCCCATTTGACGGTACCATTGTATGTCTGTACCGATTATTCGGCAGTCCAAATAAAGTTTGTTGGAAATCCAAACATTGTTGATTTTAAAGTTTTGGTTAATTTAAACGTTATTCTAAAAGTTTAATTTTATACTTTTAAGGTGTTAAAAGGATGTTAATAGAACGGTCCGCAATATTTAAAGCCATTAAGGGTTGAGACGTCGGGCTAATAAAAAGTTTCAGTGGTCCTGTCAAGTTTGTAAGTAACCTACTGCATTTCCAATATGCCTCTACAAGTAAAGAAAAAGAAACGGAAAACATTTCCTATTAAAGTTACAACGATGGACGCAGAATTAGAGTTTGAAATAGAGGCAATACAATTTTAGTTTGTTTATACAGCATTAGTAATAATTTAAATTAAACGCACAATCATGTATCCACAGGTCAAAGAAACAGGACAAGATCTTTTCGATCTTGTTTGTCGAACCATTGGCTTGCGAGAAACTTGGTATTTTGGTTTGCAATATCAAGATTCGAAAGATTATTTTGCTTGGTTAAAGATGGAAAAAAAAGTATATAATATAATAATATTGAAGATATGAACTGATAACAGTTGTTTTTTTTATAGGTTACAGATCAAGATTTACATAAAGCCAAACCTGTATCATTTATGTTTTTAGTAAAATTTTATCCGGAAATTATTTCAGAAGAGCTTATTCAAGAAATTACACAACACTTATTTTTTTTACAAGTTAAGCAGGCTATTATAAATATGGACATTTATTGCCCTCCTGAGGCATCTGTTTTATTAGCCTCATATGCAGTGCAAGCTAAAGTATTTTGTTTATTTAAATAATTTTTAAAATTATTATTTGAATTTATTTGCGTCATTATTTTAGCATGGAGATTTTGATATAACGAGGTGGAGACCGGGAATGTTGTCTAGCGAAGACTTGTTACCTCAAAAAGTAATCGATCAATATCAATTAACGCCTGAAATGTGGGAAGATCGAATAAAAGTTTGGTATGCTGATCACAAGGGAATGTCATGGTAAAGTACTTAGTAAAAGATAAAATTTGCAAATGTAAATTGAATTACATGTATTTTAATTATTGATAGTGATGAGGCTGAAATGGAATACTTAAAAATAGCGCAAGATTTGGATATGTATGGAGTTAATTATTTTCCGATTAGCGTAAGACGATTTGCTTTTATTATATTTTGTATTTATTAAAAAATTTGTAAAATTACAGAATAAGAAAGATAGCGAACTATGGTTAGGAGTTACATCTCTCGGCCTTAACATTTACGATAAAACGAACAAACTAACGCCAAAGATTACATTTATGTGGAGTGAAATTCGAAATTTGAGTTTTGATGATAAAAAGGCAAATTGCAATAATAATTATTAAAATTTTGATATTTGTATAATTTATTTTCTGTTAAATCCTTTTAGTTTATTATTAAACCAATGGACAAAAATGCACCGAATTTTATGTTTTTCTCCAAAAATTTGCGCATAAATAAATTTGTAAGTTCATGTTCAAAAGAAATATAAGTTTTTATAAATCTTTTTTTCTTCCCCCGATAGATTTTTGATTTATGCATCGGCAATCATGAACTTTATATGAGAAGAAGAAAACCAGATAGCATTGAAGTCCAACAAATGAAAAGTCAAGCTGAAGAGGAAAAGAAAAGACGACAGGTTTGTTTTCAATTTCCTTGATTGACAGATAGATTTAAATCTTGAAATATCAGATCGAAAGAAATAAACTCGTTCAGGAACGTGAACTTCGTAAAGAGACAGAGCGAGAAAAATTTGAATTAGAAAAGCAACTTCTTAATTATAGAGAGGAAATGAGAAGAATAAATGAAGCTCTGGTTAGTGCATTCAATCTAATTATCGTATTGTTTATATTTTAAAATGTAAAATAAAAAGCGCAGCAAAAAGCTGAAACTTCGATGGAACTACTTGCGGAGAAAACTCGTATTGCTGAAGAAGAATCTTTACTATTAAGGAGGAAAGGTATCGAAATGGAAGCCGAAATTCAAAGGATACGATTTAATGCTATTAAGGTTTGCAACTAAAAGACACGACAATTTTTCCTTATAACGGAATTAATTTTTATGTTTTTAGACCGAGGAAGAAAAATTTATGATGGAGCGGAAAGTGAAAGAGGCAGAAATTATTGCTAATAGTATGATTGAGGAGTCTGAAAGAAGGTATATTAATTAAATAAATGCTTGAGTTGTCGCTGTAAGTTTGTATTTTTAGATCAAAGGAAGCGCACGGGCTGAAACAAGAATTAGCTAAAGCCAGAATGGCTGAGCAAAATGCCAAAGAAAAGTTACGAGAAATTTTAAATCAGCAGTTGATGGTTAAAATTATTATACGAGTCTTAAAAATGTTTAAAAAATAACTCGAAAATTTTTTTAGTCCTCTTATCCGCATAATTATTCTTCAATGTCTACACCTCCCGACCTAATCGCTTCAGAACTGAGAGATGTATATTCCGAACCAGAGTCAGCGTATGATTTAATTAAAGACGGGGAAATGCAGAAATTATCGATGGAGATTGAAAAGGAAAGGTTGGTTAAGATGCATCTTTTTTTTGGTTGTTTATCTATTGACCGTAAATATTTTCAGAATTGAATATATTGAGAAAAGTAAACACCTTCAAGAACAACTGAAATTATTTAAAAATGAAATTGAAGTTTTAAAAGTGGAAGACAAGCAAACTCCAATGGATTTAATTCATGAAGACAACGTTCTCCATGGCGAAAATAAATATTCAACTTTACGCAAAGTAACAGCAATTTTATACGAGTCGATGTATTTAATCTTATATTAAATTTTACAGATCCGAGCAATAACTACTCAAGCTCGAGTTTCCTTCTTTGAAGAACTTTAACAGCAGCAATACACTTTAATAGTGAAGAAATTAATGAGAAAATTCAAATGTAGGCCCTATAACTGGTCACAAAAACTTGATCACAGTTTTCTATCAGTCCATTTTATAAAGTTTTTTCTTTTTATGAAATATATAATTATATATCATTTATTTACTTGTGCTTTTATAAAGAATTTTTTTCCGTAAAATTTACCAAGTTATTTTGCAATGAAACATTAATTTAAAAGATGATAATTTTTCAACGTTTTGAATGAATGGAATTTTTTGTCGGCTATAACTTTTGGTATAACCTTTTCAAAGAAAAACCCCAATTTTTGAAAAATTACACTTTTCAGCTTTTTTTTAAATTTGAATGGGAATGTGAAATGACCTGCTCTACACGATGGTCCTACTTAAAATTGGCCCAGATGACTTTGTGTTTTTAAAATTTTTTTTTTTTTGAGTTGGAATAGCTTGATTCGCTTGACCATGGCTCTTTCTAACCCTCAAAACTTTTGAACCGGTGTTTGGATTTACATAAAAATTTATATAGGAATGTAAAATGACCTCCTCTACACGATGGTCATAGCCGCGACTCTCCGTCTCGCTTAGATTTTAAGTTATGAGGCTCCAAAGTTCGAAAAAAGTGCCGGTTTAACTTTTGAAGCTCAAAAACGTAGAAATTAAAGGTGAAATCAATGAGATCGAGCTTTATGTACCTCGGAATCGTTTTTCTGAGGTAAATTTACTTCGGAAAAGTCACTTCCAAGTAAATTTACAAGTGTACTTATTTTTTTTTTTGTGGGAATCAATACTTGCATAGCAATTTAATGATACTTGATACTGTTATTCGAAAGACGTGCTGTACTGTATATAGCAGGGGGCATTCCAAAAGGATGTGTCGTCTGCTTACTTTGTATAAAGTGAAATTCAACCAAATTTTTTTCTATTTGAGCTTTTTGGGCCACCGTACTTAAATACCTCGTCGAAATCTCCACACTTCTTTTCCACATAAAGTCATTACAAAGAGGTGCATGATATAAGAGGTCACTAAGAGAGGTACAGTGACTCCTTTAACATGGGCTTTTTTGTGGTGATTTCATATGAAAAAAGTGGTTTTGGAGATTTCAACGTTGGAGGTTTTGACGGCATTTCTCTATACCACGTGCAAAGGCGATTTTGATTGACTGTTTCGTGAATAACCATTTTAAATTAAATTAAATATTAATTTATATAAAAATGAAAGAAAAACTTAAAAGACGACACAATTGGAAATCTAGGCAAGTTGTAGAAGTTGAAACCGATGATAGTGCTACAAAAAAGGTAACTTTTTAATCATAGAACTTTCTGGATTCTGTTACAGTTTTTATCTCCTCGTTTTTTATTTTAGATAAAATTGGATATTCCCGATGTTGATTCACATAAATATGATTCCAGTAATCCTCTTGTATTACCTTCAGTTAAGCGACACACTAAAATTAAGCCATCTAATGATGGATCATCGTGCGTTAAACAGTTGTCCAAAAAACAGCGAAAAATTCTTGAAAAAATTTTAGAAAAGAAAAAGAAAAAACGAAATGTAATTATGTTAAATTTTGAATTTTTTTAGAACTATTTAGTTATAGGTTTATTTTAGCGCCAAGAGATCTATGAAGCACTTGAAAAAGTTCAAGTTTCTCCTAAAGATAGCCACAAGTATTTATCAACGAAAGCTATGCAAACACAGGGATGGAAACGGTATAATTATGAGAAAATAATTAATTGAAATTTATCTAATGCTTATTTATTTTTAGATGCTCTTCCATACATTTCCAACCTTCTGAAGAAAAATTTGGGCAGTTGAAAAGTGTTCGGGGTAGTCGAAAGAATTTAAACGCAGTTGAATTTGTAGAACCAGAAATCATGCACTCAAGTGATAATTCAGATGATGAATCTTCCGATACATCTTCTTGTGAAAATTTAGAAATTACAAATGCTTCAGAAATTGCACTGGAAATAAAATCTTCTGTCTCTGCATCACCCGAGGTGGTTAAGAACCAAATTACAGTTAGCGCCGCCATTAGTAACCCTACATCTGATTCAGAAATTAAAAAAATTGCAGAAGGTGATGGAATTAAAGAAGTTAGTTCAAAACCTGCAAGATATAGGCATGTCAATCGTACCGATGAAATTCAAGTAATGAAACAATTTAAATATACTTTTTTTTTTTCATTAACGAGTATTTTTTAATATAGGAAAGTAGATTTAAGTTACCAATTTTGGCTCAGGAACAAGTGGTAATGGAAGCCGTAAGCGAAAACTCTGTTGTAATTGTTTATGGCGAAACTGGTTCTGGAAAAACTACCCAAGTTCCACAGTTTTTATACGAGGGTGGTTACACGGACGACGGATTAATGATTGGAGTCACCGAACCTCGCAGAGTTGCTGCTATCACTATGTCTCAACGCGTGGCTTTTGAAATGAATGCTTCGACTGATGTCGTATCTTATCAAATCCGTTATGAAGGAAATGTTACTGATACAACGGAAATTAAATTTATGACTGATGGTGTGCTTCTTAAAGAAATGCAAAGTGTATGGAGATTATTTTTAAAATTAATCATTTTCTCAACTTAAATGATAATGTTTTTTTTTACTATATAGGATTTTCTTTTATCAAAATATTCTGCTATTATATTAGATGAAGCGCATGAACGCAGCACATTTACAGATATCTTAATAGGATTACTATCGAGAGTTGTGCCTTTAAGAATCAGCGTACGATCCACATTTATTAAAATTTATTTTACGACAATTAATTGTGTACATTTAGAAAAAGAAGCCGTTAAAATTGATAATTATGTCCGCCACCATAAGAATAGAAGATTTCACAAATAATAGATATTTGTTTAAAACTCCTCCAGCAGTTGTAAAGGTGAGCTTAACTTTTGATGATAAATTAACTTTTTTAATTACTTTTTTTTATAATTCGTAGGTAGATGGCAGGCAATATCCAGTCTCGGTTCATTTCAATAGGAAAACTTCTGAAGATTATGTTTCTGAAGCTTATCGTAAAGTATGTTTCGTGGTTGTGTTTTTGTATTTTTTTTTTTTTAAATAATATAATTTTAATTTAGGTATGCAAAATTCATCGTCAAAGCCCGGAAGGTGGAATACTAGTTTTTGTTACAGGACAAAGAGAAATTAACATTTTATGCAAAAAACTTAAGAAATCTTTTCCCATAATGACCGGAAATGAAAATCTCAAAGTTAACAGGGGTAAAAAATTGAGAACTTGTCATTCAAAATTCTCAAAGCCACCAACGCTTAAATCTGAAAATGATATTCAAAAAGTAACTGACTCAATTATTCAAGATATTATTATAGACAAGTAAGTTCGATTCATATTATAGTTTAATATTATTTAATTATGGTTATTGAAATTCAGTTATTCTGCTTATCCAATGCCGGAATTAAATGACGAAAATGAGAAAGATGACGATGTTGAATTTAATGATTTTGATTCAGACAATGATGACGAGGTAAATTATACATACAATTTGTGATTATTAGAAATCGAGCAGAATTTAATTTGCCTCAAAAAATGTTTATTTAGGATGATATCCTACCAAATAGTTCGGAACCAGAGCCACCATTATACGTTTTGCCATTGTATTCTTTTTTATCATCAAACAAACAAGCCAAAGTATTTGAACCTCCTCCAAATGGCTGCCGACTATGTGTTGTTGCGACAAACGTTGCTGAAACGTCAATTACAATTCCAAACATTAAATATGTTGTAGATTCTGGAAAAGTAAGATCAACTGTGAATTGTAAGCAATCAAAACATTAATTTTTTTTTAAATTTTAGATAAAAGTTCGTTTGTATGATAAAACAACGGGAGTATCTACATTTAGAGTTATGTGGGCTTCTAAAGCATCTGCTGATCAAAGAGCAGGCCGAGCTGGTAGAATGGGCGCAGGACATTGTTACAGGTACAGTACATGCACAAATTACTGTAATTGTGTTAATATTTGTTTAATGATTATAACTTTCTTTATTTAGGTTATATTCTTCTGCTGTTTTTAACGATGAATTTATTAAGTTCCCACCACCAGAAATTTGTAGACGTCCGATTGATGACGTTGTTTTACAATTAAAAGTAGGCTGACATAGA
>JAQGAY010001242.1:0-15604 GCA_034698085.1 Polydesmus angustus | reverse complement strand
TTAAGCTAAATCTTTCTAGTTTTTAAGCTAAATCTTTCTAGTTTTTAAGCTAAATCTTTCTAGTTTTTAAGCTAAATCTTTCTAGTTTTTAAGCTAAATATTTCTAGTTTTTAAGCTAAATCTTTTCAGTCGTCAGGTTGTAAATCTTTCCTTACATTAAATCTTTTTGACTTTATATTACGACACAGAAGCTGTTATCGTATAAGTGTCATCTTAGCTCACATTGAAAATAGGGGCTGATATAAACAAGAAATAAAAAAAATAAAAAAAAATTTTTTTGGCGACTTAATTTCTATTTTTTTTATAGTCAAAATTCAAATATTGCATTTTCTGGATAACCTAAAGTAAATCTATAGAATTTATTCAGTAGTTTACAATAAATCTGTAAATCCCGTTAGTTAAATCTCTTTAGCCAATATTGCCTGCGTTTGTTATTTACAAAAGAATCACACAGCTTCCACCCAACGGACGTGTTGCCAAACTAATTGTTTCACAAGGTTGTTCCACATTTTTTTTTTTTTTTTTTTGAAATTTGTTACCGTGGAGGTCACATTGTTGGATGCCTACATTTTTCAAATTCTTTTAGTCAATATTAAATCTATCAAATTACTTCCAATTTATCGTTAAAAAAATCTTCGAGTAAATCTTTAATATTAATTTTCTTTCAAGTAAATCCCAACCTACAATTTTTTAAAAAAAAATCTTTACTACCGTATCCAATTCGAAAAGGTAGCTGGCCTGTGCCAACAAGGTATCTTTGACCGAACTATCTTCCACTTCCGGTTCCTTTCTCTTTCATCCTCGGATTTCATCGATTTTTTTTATTTTCTTGGAGAAACGCGAATTAGACGAGCTAATCGCGGTTGGGCGGGAGAGGAGGCGCTGGCAGCGAGGTAAGTGCGTAGGTGGCGCTACAACCGACGGTAAAATCAAATCTTAAAAGCTTGGCACTCCGCGACAACAAAAGAAACGTTTAATAAAAGAAGAAATGGAAAAAAAAAAAAATCTTATCTTCAAATACAGTACTAATCGTATTTTTCAAATTCCATTTCTTTGTCTCGAGCGCAGCAGCGCCTCCTAACGCCTCTGCTCACCCCCTACAGCACATGTACTGCAGTTGAAAGCTCTGGAACTCGGACGCCATCTTGCGACCAATATTAGCTGCTACTAAACTTAAAGACGTCGCTCTTTTAACTCAACAAAAAGAAAGTGACAACTTGAAATAACAAACACTTAAACGCTTAAAGTTTTAAACAAAAGAAATCGAGGCTGGAATAATAGCAGCCAGCGTTATCTCTAAACGCTTCGTTTTATTAGGCGATTGACGTTTTTGTAGCCCAAAAAATTCATTATACGATCCATTAATGCGGAAAATACGTTTAATTTAAGAAAAATATTCGCTTCTTGCTGAATAAAGAAGCGCGCTTAAATGAAAAGACTTTTCTTATAATAAGATTGCGCGTACTATACACCTATTTCTAATCGCTTATAAGCAACTCTCAAATTATAGCTCGTTCTTAAGGGAATAGTTAACATTTCTAGGCCATGACGTCACCCGAAAAAACGGCTAGTTGTTACATTAAGCTATTGCTTCATCAAAAGCGTCTGCTATTTTGAAGATTCATCTCATGAGTGCTTCATCCTAATAAAATTATACGGCTGCCTTTTAGAAATTTAGCTCCTTTTTTACATAAGAAATTTCACTTCCAGCCATGCATGAATGTTTCACAATAATGGCGCTAGTTCGCAATAACAGCGCTCTTAAAACTCTTAATTCTTATTTAAAATCTGTCACCCAAAAGGGTAGAAGTAATAAATAGTTTTTCAATTTATAATTTACAATTCTCTCAGCAGAGTGGCAAAATTCGCGGACGAATCCGTTTTATCCAGTTCATCATCAAAATGTTTGCACCCCGAGCGATTACGACAACAAAAATATAACGTACGCAAATCGATAGTTAAATTGTTCCATAAGTAACATAGTAACAACGAACTAAATAATCTACAATTCCTGGGATACATTTTATCAATAAAAATCTTGAAGTTACAACACGCTCTCCGTACTCTTATAGTAGTCAGTGTTGTGCACAAACGATTTAGTCAATCATTTAGTAATCGGTTAGTGGACGCATCCTATATTAATATGCCGTTTTTTAAGGGTAAATGGCAGCGAAGTTGCTCGTACCATTTTTTAGCTATTGCATGGAACGCCGCCCCGATTGATTTGAAAGTAATGCATGAGAATTGTTGTACAAAAGATGCTAGGTGTGTTCATGTTTTGAATTATATAAATGAGGTAGTGGGTAAAGATTTCATAAAAGAAGTCATAAAAATTCTGTGAAGACCACCTTCTGCTTAGGAAATATAAGAATTATGAATCGTGATCTGGTTGTAATGTCGCTGATATGTAAAAGTGTAAATGTAATGGTATAGAGACTGTAATAACAGGATGAACATTTGTAAAAACTTAATTTATTCAATCTGCCATTTTGATGGCGACTAATCTATTAAAAAAAAAAAAAAAAAAAAAAACGAACGCGCGTTTGACATCACCAAACTGCATTGCAGTTCACAGGCGATTCACTTGATAAAAGTTTTTCGGCTCTTGTGGGATCGTGAACAGCAATTAAAATGTTTGCTTTACCTCCCGCACGTGGCGCCCCGAGGTTAGCTTATAAAAGTTATTATTACAAGTTAGCGGATGTTATGCTTAAAGTTAAAATGCCCAAAACATCTACAGAGCCCTGTAAGGGCCTCCAAATAATTTAATTATGTGAAATAATATTCTAAAAATAATTTTTTACTATCTGTATTTCGTTATCTAATTGCATAAATTAATCGACGTCAGTATAAGAAGTTTATTAGTAATATTTGCCTAGCCGTACCAAACTTTAAATAAAAATATCTTGGGGCCGTTTAGGGCATCGAATATATTTTCGACATTAAAACGTTACACTTTTGTTTTAGGCATTTTTACGTGCCTTCTTGTGACGTGCGGGGCGAATATAACGTCAATATGTCAATGCTGGCAACGATCCCACAAGAACCATCTTTTCGCTTAATGGCAAGATTGCGCCATTATTCGGAGGTATTCTTGCACACGTACTTAAATAATAATTAAGATACCTTAATTAAATAATAAAGAAGGAAAAAAACAATAACTTAAGGTTTACTTAAGTGCATGTATATGAATGATCTTTTAGCCTCGTCATACACGCAATTTTATAGCAACATAACTTATATTGAACCCCACATAGGGGCTTGTTGCGTGACAAGATATTCACACGAGAAGTGACTATTTCTGTGATTTTTTTAGGTAAAGACAGAGAAGGTCGTTTTACCGCCTCCTGTCATTTTGTCACGTACGGGTCGCCCTGGCTAGGCGACTTAATACGAGACCTTTGAGTCGAATTGAGAATTAGTTTGCGCGAGTTGCATGCCTAGAAACAGTGATAACCCCCATCGAAATTAAAAAGTTCCACTTTTTACGAGCGTGAAATTCCAACATATTCAATTAACCACGGTCTTTTAATCTCGCTACACGCGCTTTCCCTCCGTCCGCGCCTACTCGACCGAGTGCGTTGAGGCCAGTGCCGAAATCTCCCGGCGCTAACTAATCACTCGCCTGAACAAAGAGGGCGCAGCGGGTAGAGCAACGTCACAAGATGCTGGTTGCCATGGCAACGTTCGTCTCCCACGACGCATGCGCGCTGGCTCAGCTTCGCTCACACTCGATTCGACCTACTTTCCCGCCTCTCTCTCTCGCGATGACGTCACCCGGCGCGCGCACCGGAAGTTACCTCCCACCCCGCGTTGAAAACGAGATACGCCGCAAATTTTGTTGTTTAAATCTAATTTTTAAATCGAAGAATTGAGAGTGAAACGAGGCGAGTGTAGGCCTATGTGTGCGAGGTGTGGGACTATCGATCCGCCTAATAATGTCACACGTGACACGTCCTCTCTCTCTTGTCTCGCCTCATCCAATCGGAAGTAGCTTCTTTTATGATAAAAATCTCCCTTCGTATTCCCTTTAATTAATAGTTCCTTAACAAGAGGTCAACTTTCCCTAAATTAAGGTAACTGGGCTTGACAGCTGATGGACGGGGCTTGAGTCAATATGGACGGGAATTGAATACATGTAGGCGGGGTTTGAGACATAAGGCTTCAAGTTGCTTTTGCTTAAGCAACAATGTAGAAAAGAAACTAATAGCTTCAGCCGGAAAAAGAATAAAAAAGAGAGCGGAAGCAGTGACATCTAGAATGTGTACCTAACTGATACAGATACTATGACGTCATCCACAAACATTCCTATCTGTCTACCGCTTTTCACCTTTGAATTTCATCCATCCAATTCCTTAATTGATTCCGCCATTTTTATTATTTCCCGTTCCACTTCGTGACGTAATATTTCGACGGAGAAAAACCTCTTATCGGTTGTGCGTTACGGAAATCTTCCTTATTAGAGAATTTGCGGTTAAGTTTTTTTGCTCGCTCTTACGCATTTCTTATATCGCCATTAGATTTGCATGTAGACATTAATAAAGTTATGAAAAAAAATTGTGTTTATACTTTTTAATAAAAGTTCTTACTTATGACATCCTTACCGCTTTAGGAATCATTGCTTACTTTTTTTAACTGTTTGTAATAAATCTAAAAAAAATTAGTTCTTACGTCATAAGAAGTGGAGTTAAACGGAAGAACGAGCAAAAATGCTTAACCTCAAATTCTCTATTAAAAATGTTTGCTTATGATTTCCCACCAAATCAATCTTGACTCATTTAAAACAAAACCCTTCTTATAATTTTATAAGCATAAGCAGGACCAATCAAAATGATCGGATTTTAAAACTGAAAGCCGTCCCAGACGGAATGGCCTGTGCAACTATTTGGCATAAGAACCAAGCCAAGGGGACGTCAAAATCGCCATTACAAGCTCAACGAAATTTTATATTATTTTCGCAAAATTTTGTTCATTTCAGGAGCTGTCAAAAAGCCTTCAAATCACCTATCCGGGGGCGCCTAATATATGGATTTCGTTGGGTGGCGTTAGTTTTGAAACATGAATAAATCAGTCGAATTTTAATGAAAAAGAATTCTTTTTTAAATTTACATTAATTAACACCTCCCATTTAATAATAAAAAACAAGTTTTGGAATATAACCTCTACAACTGAGTCGGCACGTGTAAACATGCTCACGCGATCACTTTGACGGCTAAAGCTTTTGCGGACTTGCAGGTTGCACCTGCCGACTGCATCTCGGCGTGTGGCGGCCTCTACCATAGGATTAATGGAAATTTCCTCGAGCGCATTAACACGTACCGAATCAGTTGTAGAGATCATTTGCTATAAAATGTTTTTTTATTATTAAATGAGAGGTGTTAATTAATGTAAATTTAAGAAAAAAATAATTCATTTTCAATAAAATTTGACTGATTTATTCATGTTCCGAAACTAACGTCATCCAACGAACACCGTGTATAAACTTAGCCCCAGACAAAACTTTTTCTTCGCATGGCCCTGGTGGGTATTCATCTTGGATTGTACGTTGAAATTGAAAATCGTTCTACTTTCGCTCACATCTTCTAGGATTAAAAAAAACCCCATTTAATCGGAAACGATGAATAGATTACTAGAGAGGGATATGTGTAGATCTAGAATTAAAAAAAAGTTAGTAAAAAACCTTTTATGCGATGGCAGGTGAGGATAGGCTGTAGCTGCGAATTCAATTTGCTCATGCATTTCTTAACCTACTCATGATATGTATGAAAAACGTGAAAAAAATTCCTTAACTTCAACAACTAATTTTAAAAGTGATAAATAAGGGCCAATCGCAATACGGTAGCCTACTTTCTCTCTTACGATTTAAGTTAAAACCGAAACCCAACTTTTCCCCAGCATAATATGACGCAATTACAAAGTTGTTTTCTAAAAAGTACATTAATTTTGTAAACATAATTTATTTATTTCCCTTTTATTGCGTCCTAAAACAACTTCTGAGTTTAGAAGGCGCCTACTCAGCACAGTGAAAAAGAACGCGCAACACTTTCTGAAAACAAACTCGGTCCAGTGAAAGTCAAAGGTGATTGAAAAGAGAGCGCTACTTATCTGGAGTGGAATTAATAATTGAGCGAGTGTTATTGAGAAGGCGTGGGAGAAGGCCACCTGTCGGCTTAAGAAAACCTACAGTAAACGCGCCACCCTGGCTTCCGGTTAATGTCATTTAGCTCAAACTTACACTCCGCCATCAAACGTTAATGTGGATTCGAGCGCTGACGTCAGACGGAGAGTAGAAAACGAATGGGGAGGATAGATGGATGGTTGGAAAAAGAGAAAATAGATATATATAAAGTGTTGTCATGCAAATCAAGCGTCAAATTGACTCGAAATATTTTTTTTTTTTTGAATTCCAATTCCAGTACGCCTGGTTCTTCTAATTCGATCCATTTGAAAGTGGGTAGAAGAGCGAGGTAGAAAATATCATCCCCCGAACACGTCACCTGATTAAAATACCATTCGCAATTTGAAATAAGTAACGCTATTTTCAAATGTCAAAAATTGGAAGTTTCGCCTGGAATAATTAAATAACTGCTATTGTTGCGGACAATAGCTTAAACAAAATTGAAGACTAGGAACGGATTAAACCGCTTTTAATGTATTTCTACGGGAAAAATTTATTCGATATTCGTCAGTTTCTCAGGAACGGATTAATGACGAATATTGGAGTTCCACTGTACACGCCAAACGTTATTTTTCAAGTCCCACTTACCGGTAACTTAAAATTATTAAACTTGTCAAACTCGTATCTGATAAGGAAATTTTTGCTCTCCTTAAAAAATAATTTTAAAAATGTGAAATTAAATTCAAGAAACCTGCCTTTTACCATTTATTTTTTTTATCAACCTTAAATACCTTATCGCTATTCCAAACTCTTATCTAAAACGCTGTACACGATATTTAAAAACTGCGCAATTTAATTTGCTTTTAAAAGCTACTGTATTTTTAATAACATTTTAACATTTATTACGGTACCGGTAACTTAAATTCTGCAAAAATTTTTTTAAAAAAAAAAAAGATTAGAAACGTTAATTTAATATTCCTCGAAGAAATAAAACTCAAAAAAAAAAAAATTAATAATAATAAAAGTTTAACGTGGCGTTCGTTGAAAGCTAATAGCGAGGAGATGATGAGCGAGACAGAAGGATGCTAAAAGAAAAACAGAGCGAGAGAAGGAGGGAGAGAGAGTGATGGAGATGGGGAATGATTCGTAATCAAAAGTAATAAAACGTCGACAGAAACGAAAAAATAAAAATAAAAAAACAAAAATTGCTCATCTTTTCACATTCATCGTAAAACAAATTCCTCACCCGCCGCGCATGCGCACTTTCCACAAACACGCAAAAAAAAAGTAATAATAATAAACAAAAAAAAAAGCACTTTTCTATGAAAATAATATTCATCTTTCTATCACTTTCTCGCATGACGGAAGACGAAAAGAAAAAAAAAGAAAAATAAAAGAGAGAAGAAACTAACGAGTTGAAAGACATCAAATAGAGCAAATAATCGATTAGATATCGATCAATCGATCACGTGCCACTCGACGAAAAAATGACGACAGGAACGAAAAAGGTGACTTCCGGAATACGCAGGTAACCCAACCATCTTCCTACCACTTCCGGTTCACTTTTTCTCCGAGAGGAACACGAAATGACAAAAGTTCAATCCCTTACATTATAGGCCTAACCTCACGCGCGCGCGCAATTATTATAACATGTATGGCGCTGCGGCGAAAATTATGCTAAACCCAAACGCGTTAATTGTCGGCGCGTTCCAAATTTTAATTCACCGCACTCGCCCCCATTTAATAACGTTCCACAATTTCATAAACGCCCGCTAAGATTGAACGTTATAAAGTCCGTCGCCGGTATTTACACCGGGTTAACTCGAGTCAACTTACAAACAAGGAACAAACAGCGCGCGCGCTTTGTACAGTGGAACTCCAATATTCGTCCCCACCAATATCCGTCATTTTCGAAATTCGTCATGTTTTTCCTTGTTTAATATTCGTTGCAGATTCAGTATTCGTCACACTTTTGACGCCATTTTCAGTTAGTTGATCGTCATTATTAGTGGAAATTTTAAAAATCATAGCAAAAAAAACGAGTTAAAATAACGTTTAAATAACGTTAAAATAACGAGTGGTAATGAGTCGTCTGAAAATCCTGATAAATGATCACAACATCAACACAAGTAAATCTGGGATATAGTTAAAACAATATTAAATGATTAATATCTCATTAATAAGCAATTAAAATATTTTTGCAAATATTTTTGAGTTCTTTTGTTTTTTCTTAAAGGTAGGTAGGTATACGGGCAAAATTCAAGGCTGGGAATGGATTAAACCATTTTTAATGTATTCCTGGAATACATTAATGGATATAGTCGTCCATTTTTCTGGAACGGATTAATGACGAATATTGGAGTTCCACTGTAATTTCAAAATGGCCTACCCACCCACTCTCTTTCTCTCCGTGTCACCATCCTATACAAGCCCGAAAAAAAATAAAATTAACCTCGCCCACGCGTAAGACAAATAAGAAAACTAAACAAAAAAATAATAAAATCTGAAAGTCAACAATTCATGACGTCATCAAAGTCAACGCGTATTTTTCTTAATAAAAAAAAAAACGCCGTGAATAAATACGAATAAAGATTGAATAAATAAATAAAAAAAAATAAATATCTCTCCTCTCGACTTCATTTTTTCTTTCAATCTCGCACGTGCTTCCGTCACCGGAATGCACGTCACCCTGTTGATAGGTCATTAGGTGGCGCTAACGTCGTCAAAAATATTCCAATCACACTATGCAAACGAGGTGGGTGGAAAAAACGCGCTCGAGTAATAAAGTCAACGTGACGTCATCCTCGGGCTCCTCCTTCTCCTCCGCCTAAATTTCCCCTTCAAAAAAATATCTAAAGTCGAAGATAAACAAGTGCGAGCAGTTCTCTCTTTTAATAATAAACTTAGCTGAATAATTGATTAAGTGCCCCGAAAAGACGATTTATCACCTCGGGTCGCACGCGCAGGCATTGACGTCATCCAGCGACGTCACGACCACATAAAGTAAGCCGCATCGCTCGTTAGGCGTTCGGCACGTGACCTCAAAGTGACCCCTCGTTGGCAGCGAAAGAGCACTCGAGGGACGAGGCAAGTCGGCGGTCAGCTTCAGGTCTCCGAGGGGATGGGAGACGGTGGAGGCGCGTAGTTGACGCGGACGCTTACAAAACAAAAGCCAAAGCCAAAAAAAAAACTTTCCTGAAATTAAAAACACGGTAAAAGCTCTGGTAAATTTACGATTAGGGGCATTGTTAGGGCGAATTACTTTTCGTTAAGCGGGAATCGAGGGCCTCGTTACCGGGATTGTTAATGGAGTTGACCTTTCCAATGGACCCAAAGGGTTATTTGCGCGCATTCTAACACGAACCGCAATCTATTTACTAATTAAAACATTCATTTGAAAAAACCCGCAAGTCGAAAATAATATATTTTTTTTGTAGTTTCGTTAGTTTTATTGTGCAGCTCGTGATTTTTATCATCAGGAGCGAGCTCCACTGTAATTGCAGCGAACTAATCAACCGTCTACTGACAGTACTGTAGAGCGCAGAACACAAAGAAAACCAATGCGTAGGGGAAAGCTGTTTCCGGGTGCCACCAAAAATAAGCGCCAAATTTGAGACAAATTGTTAGAAAATACTTATTATTTTGTGCAAAAAAAAAAAAAAAACACTAAATTTGCCCCGTTTTCTAACGTTTGACGTTTTTCGCATTTTTGACACTTATCCTTTACGTCCCCAAATAGTGTAGCGGCGCCATCTCTCGACAATGTGGCTCACTCTCGCTATTCTCACGACTCTCGCATCTGAATAAACAAAGTATTTATTTATTGTTATACTGGAGGGCATAGTAATAAAAGGCTCCTCCCCGAAGACAAGTTATCATAAGAAAAAAAAAGCTTTACAATACACATTACGATATTTACTTTTACGTAATAATTATGCAGTACGAGGCCACAACAACGCGAGACGGTACTATTGCGTAGAGAGTGGGGGTCAAGAATTTTGGGGCAAAAATATGCGCCGTTTTGAGTCAAGCAAAATTAAGTTCAGTAAAGTCTCGATAATTATGCGAGCGTGTTCTACAAGAAAAAATTTTAAAAAACGCGAAAAAAAAAAAAATAAGTGTACTAGAATCGTGGTAGTCATGCACAATGTTTTTAACATTGTTTCTACCTTTGTTATATGTACAGATGCAGATTAATGAATTTGAGATTTAATAATTGAAATTTAAGTAAATTCATGCATAAGAGTGCTCTTATAACCCAGATATTTGCGTATCCGAACCGCCCCTGCCATCGACTAGTCCGGATAACCAAGGCTCTACTGTACATGTACGTGAAACGAACATTTTATCATCAATTGCATTTAGCCATTGCCGGGAAAAAATATTTTTTAAAAATATTTTGTTAAATTCTCATCAACGTAAATGGCACTTCATTCTCATCAACTTCAGACGCCATAATACGGTACCGGTAATTGTAAATTAAAGCAAAGTTCAAACAAAAATAAAAATGACGTCAAATTCGGATCGAATATTATGGCTGTACCTAGACTATGGAGTTTGTTTACAGCCTACACTTTTTTTTAAAAAAAAAATTGATTTGCATCGATTCTTTTCTCAAAATCCAAACAACAGAACGATCAGCTGTTCTTTGATTTTGCACAGTGCATGAAGCGACGCCTAGCGAGCACACGACCAAGCTCATCTCAAAACAAACCCGACACGCTTAAAAGTAAACTAGCGCAACATTATCGATTTCGATATCGACTCCATTTCAACTGAAGAAGTATACCTCCAAGCGCTATCAACATTGTACATATTTCGTTCAATATGGCGGCATAAATTAAATCTAATTTTTCCTAATCGATTACACGCGCTGACACCTACAATTCCCTAATGAATGTATGGACATAAAAATGTATTCGACGATAATGTACCATAGCAATGTAATGTAATTTTTTTTGAGAATCGATGATAATGACGAGGGAGGGTTAACATATTTCCTCACCACATCGAAAATTGATTCGTGTAAATAATTTATCAGTCGTAAACGACTGTTATCTCACACACACACAAATATATCAAATAATACAATAAAAGCGTTTGAATCGCGTAGCAGCTAGTACTGTCATGTAAGGCCGGGCTGCGTGCCAAGCGTCGTTTTGGATCGCCACCAAATTGCAATGCAAACCTATATATTAATCATCGAAACTTACAATAAGCCTACATTTCAATAGTTACTAATCCTTATTAATTTTATACATTAATTTCATTTTGATTAAAACGAGGAGCGGCGGTTTCGAAAGTGACGGCGATCGAGGCTCGCTGGCCCGCGCAAACATTTCCACCGTTAATTTCGCCGTTAAAGCCATAAACGACCTGTTGATCTCATTAAACCGCGAACACTACGTTAACTTAATTAAATATTTATCCGGTCAATCGATATTTTACCGGCCGCGTCATTTTGCGACCTCAAAACTGATCTCGTATAAAAAAAATTTCCCCCCCCCCCCCCCTCAGCTGAGAAGCAAAAGTGACTAAGCGCAAGGCGATCGCTGCGTGGCTTAGGCGTCTTTGCCTCTGAAATTCCGCGAGCTTACAAACATTACCGCCAAACGCACAACGTCTTAACCCGCGAGTTCAGCGAAAGGGGTTAAGCAGTTTTGCTTCGAGCGCAAAGCCTTACAACTTTTTCACAACACGTATTTACCGTAATATCCAGTGTCCACTATGTCCGAATTGATCGATGTAGATCCATATCGAGGTGGGCTGTTTATATCGTTAGCCAAGGTGACTTGGAAACGATTCGCCATAATTTCTTCTTGTTTTTTTTAAAGATTAGTATTCACAGAATTAAGCGATGACACGTACAGCACATGTATACTAATTGTCAATTAATGAAATACTCCAGCCTACACTTGAGAACTTTTCCCCAACTCAATTAGATAATTATCTAATCAATCGAGATTATTATCTGCTTATTATATACACATTGACGTATCGTAAACTCCGAAACCTGCGCGACATAACACACCCGCGTTCCACAATATAATAATAATACAAAAAAAAGTACAGTAATGTAATCAACGACAATAAAACATATCGACGAGGTGTAGCCCCATGATTCACGCGATTGGTGGAAACGAGAGCGATCCGTAAAGAACGGAAACGTCACCGATGTCTTCGAAACATCTGTTTCGATGGACGACATTTATTAACGGTCCTCGTCAAAAGAATGGTTGCCAGATTCTTTTTTTTTTAGACATACTGCAATTAATAATTAAATTCCGCGCATAATTAAATAAATAATAAATTATTAAACATAATTTTTTTTTCGGTAAATTAATTTGTTAATTAAACATTTATGACAATTAATTTAAACGAAGATATTAATTTTATTTTTGCAATGATTAATGTGGCAACGCTTCTTCCGTATCAACAAACAAAATGGCGCGAGTTGCAAAACTTTCTAGATTGAAACTTTTTGTTTTAAAAAGCTTAGTTTAAATTATAATTTAGCCAAATTGTATTTAACGTTTGCGTTTAGTTATTATTAGAAGTTTGTGCGTAGTTAAATGGATTGGGTTCATTGTAACGCTTGCTTTAAGCGACCGCAAGCTAATAATATAGCGCAAGTCAACTTTTTCCTGACCAGTTGCGGACACTTGTTTTGCTCAGGATGCATCGAAAACTGTAATCAAATCACAGTTATTTGTTAATTACACTTATTAATTTTAATCCAATTAATTTGTATCCAATTAGTTAATAATATTTGCCAAGTGTGTTCGATCAAATTTGTGGCTATTAACTTGTCTCCTCCGGTAAGATTTGTCTGACAGTTTCAAAATCAAAATCTAATTATTTCGCAGCTTCGAGAAGAAGTTGCAGTTTATTTTTCTGACCCTAGCGAAATGTACTTACGTCATCAGCAGGAATTTCTGAAAGTATTTTTAATTTCACAAAAATATTTAAAGATTCATTTGCATTTAGTAATTACATTTATCTTAAATTTTTCTCAGTTGATGTCTTTTCATAAATCACATCGAATGAAGCTTTTTAATTACCACGCCGTAATTGCCGAAAAAGTATAGTTTTTTTTTTTTACAAATGCTAAAGCTTAGCTGTATAATGTTATTAATTATATTGTTTAAATTACTGTATTGCATTCAGTATGCAACTTTAACCGAAAATTTTGAAAAAGCGATTGCCAGAATAAACGAACTAGAAAAGTAAGTTTAAATTCAGAAAATTACAACTCCATTTTTATTGTTAAGACAATTACTGTATTGCAAAACAACAACCGCGATTTATAAAATTAATGAAAAAACTAAAATATACAGAATATAATATTGGATTAATTATTGCATTAGATTTATTTAAAATTTTGTATGTATGTGTCTCGGATTAAATTCAATAATGTAATTACAATTTCAAGTTCCAATCCAAAACGTTTGGGCCGTTTTAAAGTAACAGTTGATTAAACAAAGAATTAAAAGTTGGCAACAAAAAATAATTAAATATTAGCGTCACGATCAGCTTTGAAAAGTAATACAGCGGTATTAGAATGTCTTACTTTTTATGGCTTATATCTTTTAAACAATAAAAAATGAACAAGTAAAACATTTTTTTTCTTTCGGTTGCCATATCTTTAATTTTAAGTTTCATTAAATCTGTTATCGCGGCGTTTTTATTATTTTTTTTATTTTAGAAAGATTTTTGCTGTATCATTAGGAAAAGTTATTGAAATTCAAGGAGAACGCAAGGAACATAATATTTGGTTATTGAAATTGTCTGTCACATTATATAAAACCTTAAAATAAATTTATGCAGTAATAAGCCATGAAAGTATAGGACGGGGTCTCATTTATGTATTCGCTCAACCTGTATATTAAATATTTTTGATATTAAATTTTAAAGAATTCTTGGTGCGCTCACATTTCATAAGTTGTAGATAAAATGTGACGCAAGCTTTGAAAATGAAAAGTTTTTTTCCCACCGCAGCCAAAAAATATTGTAAAACGAGTTTTGGCAAAATATCAAGCCCGGATGTGATTTTAATACAACGCTGGAAAAAATAAATATGATGGTGATAAAGAACGGAAATAAACATCACTCTTTACATTTAATATCGTTATTACAACGATAACAAAAATCTTAGAATTATATTTTTTGGGAGCGAATCCAGACCTTGGATGTTGGAAAAAAACAATCTTTAATTATATTTTATACGAGTTTCAAAATTGGAGTTTTTTAACCGATTTTTATTTACATTTTACTAATATGGTAAGGTTGAAATAAGTACAGTATTTACTTTTTCATATTTATTTAAATTGCAAAATCTGATTTATGATGCAAATAAGGAAAATAATCATTTCTATACCGATCAGTATTATTGCGAATTATTTTTTAAGCGTGAATCTGTTATTTATAGAAAATTAAGTAGATTTTTTTTAAACTACCCATATTGAATTGGCAAGTTCAATTAAATCAATATCTTTTACTTGTTTTAAGACCATTGATTTCTCAAAAAATCTCAAATCAGTGCTTCAAACTGCCATTTCCCAACATACAATATTTGTAATCATTCTGAAATTTCTTTTAATCGTGTCTAAATCCAATCACGCAGAAATGGAGCTGAGTAGGTGTCATTGCTAAATTATGATAATGAATTAAGACGTATATGCACCTCGAGCAAAGGTACTGTGTTGAAAAGTAAATTAACGAGAATGATTTTTGCAGAGAAAACGCCAGTCTAAAGGCTCATATAAATCAATTGAAAGCGGCTCAAGATTCGTACAAGGGTACTCCTTTTTCTTTAGGACAGAATAATTTCTTCAAGTAAATGCATCTTTATTAAAGCTATTGTGTTCAAAAGTAAATAAATGAGATTGTTATTTGCAGGGAGAACGCCAGTTCAAAGAACCACATAAATCAACTGCAATCGGCCCAAGATTCTTACAATTCTGCTCCTTTTTCTTTAGGGCAGAACAATTTCTTCAGTCGATTGAGCAAGTCCTTTTCTATTTTAGTACTGTACTGCACTCTTTACTTTTTATCATTATTATTTTTATCAGACGAAGTTCCTGCCAGTGTTAGTAAATTGACTCCTCCATTGGCCAAACACGCACCACATACGCTACCCAGCCGGCTCAGCATCGTCAGTCCACCTTTAAAAGGACGTGCAGGTACTGGACTCTTTAACTAATAATATTATTATGTAACAAAATCAGGAAAAATACTAATAACATAATTAAACAGAAAAACAGTTTATTCCGAATTAAGGAATTAAAATTTTTCAGCTTTTTTTTAAATGGATTCCATAAAAAAAAAACCTTTCAAACTTGCGTTTAAAGAACAAATTTATATGGGAAAATTCTTAATTTCAGCTGGTTTTCTAATTATTTTTGAATAAATAACGTGTGTCCTTAAATTAACGTAGTTTTTAAAAAACGAATAAACATGTCAAATTTTAATGAAAATGAACTATTT
>JAQGAY010001241.1:0-15607 GCA_034698085.1 Polydesmus angustus | reverse complement strand
TTTCGTTTAAAGTTTAACTTTTGGTTTCGTTTAAAGTTTAACTTTTGGTTTCGTTTAAAGTTTAACTTTTGATTTCGTTTAAAGTTTAACTTTTGGTTTCGTTTAAAGTTTAACTTTTGGTTTCGTTTAAAGTTTAACTTTTGATTTCGTTTAAAGTTTAACTTTTGATTTCGTTTAATCAAAAAACAAAAACACTTTTATTGATGGAACAAAAATCATCAAACTTGTTTTTCTAGAAGAGTTAAATAATCTTGTTTACATAAATCTAAGAACTTCTTCAATTGACTTTTAAATTCACAAAACTAGTTTAAACTTGTTCCTTAAAAATTAATTATAATTTCAGTTCATTTTCCTTTATCGCGGCGCCAAGATCTTTAAAACTATAGGTAGATTTCGTACCGGTTAAACTCAAAAATACTGTACCACTTTTATTGATGCTTAAATATCGTTTTTGGAAGTAGATAACCTCGTTCGATGAACTTTTTTTGATCCACTTGATAATTTCCTGGGTATATCGGAGACCTCAATTCTAATAAAATCACTAATTTTAGTAATTAACATCGTTCAAGCAACTTGTAAACTCGATTAAAAATAAAAATACCTTTATATTTGTATCGATGACTCTTCTTCTTTTAAAATTCGTTTTCTGTAATTTCTTTTAAACTTGTTCGATGAATCTCGTTTAAACTTGGTTCCTTGGTTCTCGATTTTAAAAGTATCAACGTGTGTTCCAACTGCAAACGACACGCTGCTCTTGCTCCTTCTGCTGATGTTGTTGACGGGTGATTTAATTTCTGAAAGTCATCCTTGTTTCCTGCCGATCGAAGCACGAGTGATGCGGGTAATTTGAGCCGATCGTTCCCCCGGTCTCTTACACGATGACCGACTTGGACCTTTCACAGCTGCAAATCACAAGAGATAAAGAAAAAAAGAGATGTTATTTTTATAATCGGAACAAACGACGAATGCGCCTCGTGCGGCTCGAGATAAAAATTGATAAAAAAGATCGGGCGATGCAGAGTGCACGTGCCCTCTCACAAAACGCACAATCACGTGCTAGACACACGCCTCGATCATCCACTCCCTCGAACAACGCGCTGCTCGCATCTCGCCATCATTCAACAGCTCTTGAAAATAAGTGATTGATAAATTTTCATTACAACGAATAAACTGTTCGTTTTACTGTTTACTGTTTTAAAAAAAAAGAAAAAGAATTAACAGTTCTGTAACTGGATTTGAACTTTGAAGACGGTTCCATTCATAAATTTAAATAAGACGTTCAAAAAGTCATAAATCACCTAAACAAATGAAAAACAATGCGAATGGAGAGAGCAAAACGAAAGAGTTCAAAATACACGTAAATCAAAACAAATAAAAATAAAAAAAAATATTATTTTTAAACTTATGCCACGCCCCATTCTGTACGAATAATATGATAATAATAATTATTGCCGTGTCATCATCCAAACAAGCAGGTGTTTCGCACCAAAACAAAAACTCAAAAAAAAAAAAATCCCCAACCCAAGAATTGATTTAAAAATAAACGGTACGATGACTGGGGAGAAATTTAAAAAAAAGAGTTTTAAAGACAACGAGTTGAACTCTTTTTAAAAATTTAAACTCCACGCAAAACCAAATCAAAAAAAGATCTAACGATCTACACGATGTAGCTGAACCTTCTTTTTAAATACAGATTAGAACATAAAACCAAGATTTAATTAAACCCTAATCGTTCTATAGCGAGATTAAAACGTAAATAACTGTATAACCCATCTTTTTAAATCCGGATCAACCATAAAACACGGTTAAAGCCTTTTCTAGAACCCAGATCAGCGCGAACATAGAACAAAATTGAATTAAACCTTGTTCTAGAACCTGGATCAAAATATGAAAAAAGATTTAATGAAACTTCTTTCTAAAACCAGATCAAAACTTTTTTTAAAAAAATTGTAAGCTAAAACCTTTTTTTTTAAAACCAGATCTGAATATAAAAACAAGATTCAGTTGAAGCTCTTTCTAGAACCAGATCAAAACGTGAAAGATTCGAAGATTTAGTGAATTTAAAGTGAAACCTCTTTCTTGAAGCAGATCAAAAAGCGTTAAACACGATTACGTTTTATCTGTTTTTAAAACCAGATCAAAACTTGAAAGAAAATTGAATGAAACTTCTTTCTAGAAGCAGATCTTAAAAACTAAACCCGAATTAGTTAAAACCTCTTTTTAAAACCAGATCAAAACATAAAAAGAAGGATCTCCTCCGTCTAGAACGAGATCTAAACTTGAAAGGAGTTTTTTTTTAAAAAACGAACCTCTTAACCCTTCCAAAAATCAATGTAAAACGAATATTTAAAAAAAAAATGATTGCACGAGTGCATAACATGTGGCAAAGAAATTTGAAAGTCATCGTGAACGTCATTCGAATTTGTTTACCAAAATACGAGGAAAAACAAATAGCCGAAAATTCAATACAGTAGCCTAGGTGTAAACGTTTCCCCGTTTTTATCAACCTACGATAGTAAAAAATAATTTCGGTTTGGCAGATCAGCTGATCTGAACCGCAGATTAAACCCAGCCGGGGATAATTTTTTTTTGTTTATAAGATTTCGATTCGGATCGGCTCATTCGCATTCTATAAACAACGATAACGAAGCTTATTAAAGGTGCAGAGTCTCGTCAATAATTTTCGAAGAACGAAACGAAATTATAAGTTCTAATTTTAGATTTATCAATTTATAAACGTTAAAATTTCTCAAAACGTTTTCCAAAAATCTTTTTAAGGTGAAATTCAAGACTATGTATTATTAGAACTTAATTAAAAAATCTAAAAATAACTTTCGTTTTCATCTTTTATAACTTTGGGTTTATCATAATAATTATTCTTCGTTGCATCATTCGTATATACATCTAAAAAATATATTAAAATGAAACGAGGTAATTAAAACATGAAGTGTTTGTCGAAAGATAAAAATAATAATAATACTAAAAGCCGGTTGGGGTGTGATTCGATGTCCAAACTTCTTTTTTTTTCTTCTTCGAATGACTTGCAACAATTTTGATTCTTTTATGATTTTTCCACTCATTAAATTCGCTGCTGCTGCCCAACTCAAACATGCAAGTCATAAAATCAAAATGATATACTTATCAAGTATTGGGCTTGTTGAGAAACGCTTCCTATTACACTCGTGTGTAGTACCTAAGCTTCGATTACACTTATCAATCAATTACCCGACTTCTAATTAAAAGAAAAAATTAATATTATGGTTGAGAGAGTGTGATGTGTGATGGTTGGTCATCAGCTGGGTTCAGCTGGTCAAGGCCGCGTACGCGCGGCCCACTTTTAATATACAACTGACCAGTGTGGATAATAATTATCTTATTGACAATCATTTTATAATTTTGTTCGCAAATAACTTGATTTAATGTACACGTACTTTTAATATATAGATCACGATCGAGTTATTTTGCGCGCGGAAGAGAAAATATTTTCGATCCTCCGATCATTCGCCGATATCTATATTTTTAATATTAAACACACGGGTGAATTTTTACGTAATAATAATAAAAAATACTCACCGAATTTCTTTATTTATCTTCTAAATCTTCCAGATCATTTAATTGTTTGGAAGATAAAATTTGCGAGTCAAAATAAAAACATTGCGTCTGGAAACGCGGAAAATACAGCAAGGAAATCGTTTGGAGCGCGGAGGAGGCCGATAGTATCTACGCTTTTATTTTGTTTTACGCTATAAAAAACAAAATAAAATTTATTTTAATAATTTATATCTATTATTTTTATGTAAAATATTTATTTTAATTCGATTATCTTTTTAAATTTAAATTATAATATTAGAAAATTAAATTAGTGGTACTATCTACAGTTTCAGCGGCGACATCTAGCGGCGAGTCGCGCAGTTATAAGCCAGACATGTCAACACATGAGTAGGCGTCTGATTTCCCCAAGGTGAATTTGATAAGTTAAGGTACAACCCCCGCGCATGCAATCGATTACGTCACTATATAAATTAATCAGCCGCCATGTTGGTTAAATAATTTAGCCGTGATCGTGGCAGTGAATGCTAAGCTGTGCATTATCGCCGTGGTAATATATTCTACTAAGATGGCGGCAATATCGGCTGCGGGAAAATGATAGGTGCGCTTATCAAATGCTATAATATAAATTGGTGAACGACATGACAAATGGGATTCGTTGAAGTTCGTTACCTCGTTGTTTTGTAACCTTATACGAAAAAGTTGTTGGACGTTAGCGATTACGAGATGGGATAAATGAAACAGCCGTAAATAATCATCGAAAGCGTTAATGCTATGTGGCCAGTAAGAGATTTTGAAGGTAAGAAATATAAGCGTAATAATATTAAAAAGTAATTGGGAAGGTTGTCTGGCGGTGCATTCGTATAACAACAAAGGGGGAGAGAATAGTATGTACTCGCTGATTCATTTCGGTTGATTCAAACGATGATGTAATTTACGCTTTGTTTATGTTATCAAAAATGCTTTATCGCAGGGAAGCTTTTGGAAGGATGGGAACGGCAGAAGAGTGAAAACGGACTGTCATATTATATCTTGTACGTAAAAACACCTGTTGAATTTATTATCTTTTTTTGTCAAGTATTTAAAATTTATCATTGACATTTGTTTAGCCACGATGGAGAACATACGCAATGGGATCATCCGCTTCTCTCTTCCACTTTTAAGGAGATTTTCAACTGCAATTCCATTAAATACGTCGCGTACCGAACAGCCAGTAAAAGTCGCGTCTTGCAGAAACTCACTCAACGTCAGTTTGTTTTGGTTTTCTATTATTTTCTTTTCTTACTTCATGGGGCTAATTAATTAATTAACAGTGCATCGAGTGAAGTTGCTGACCATCGTGAGCCAATTCGATCAGCATGGGTTTCGAGAGAACGAGGAACAGATGACATCGGAGCAACTGGAGAATCTCCTTTTAGACATTTATTCGGCTACCATCCGGGATCAACCGTCTTCGCTCAACTTAAGAGTAGTAGCTGAAGTTACCGCCAATGTTTTTATGAATATTTACGATCGGTAAATCACTTAAGCTAACCTTGAAATAATTCTTGGCATATTAATAATTATTTTTCAGTACGCGAACAGGAGCTATCAGGGTAACCGCTGGGAAAATAGTTTTGACGTTGTTTTGTTCAGCCAGATTGCAGGAGAAATATAAATGTGAGGACAACTATCATTTATAATAATAATGAATTTAATTGTTATTATTTTTTCCTTGGAAAGATTTATTTCGTCAATTTGCGGACCATAATAATTGCATCTCCAGAAAAACGTTGGTAGAGTTATTGCAAGATATTGCTTACGTAAGTAAATGCGGTGGGTTTCAAAAATTGTTTACGGTACCTTTTTTAATTAAAATGATGCGTGTGTGTCGTATAGATATCCGAGTATCTGTGCGAAAGGCCTTCCTTCGGTTCGCAGTTGGTGGAAATGGCAGCTGAAACATGTTATCGAGCGAGTGATTTTACTCTGGGAGTGTCGGAAGACGCTTTTCTAGGTTGGCTGGAAAAAGAACCTCAAACACTGGTCTGGATCTCCACTTTGAACCGTCTGATAACAGCTGAAACGAGTAATACACAATCAATTAAATGCTGGGGGTTGTTTTTAACTTTAAATTTTGATTAAGGTGCCCACGATACTAAATGTAATCTCTGCAAAATATATCCGATGACGGGATTGAGGTATATGTTCTTAAATTTGAGTTTTGTTTTGAATAATTGAATTTTTCTTTCGTTAGATATCGCTGTCTCAGGTGTCTCCAATTCAACGTGTGCCAAACTTGTTTTTTTACTGGACAATCTAATAAACGTCACAAATTATATCATCCTTTACAGGAATATTGCTATAGGGTAATAAAATCAGCTTATGAACCATATTATGTGACTTAAGACTTTGTTTTTTTTTTAGTCCACCTCGAAAGAAGGAACTAGAGCTTTTATGGCAACGATCAAAAATATATTTTCCAAGAAAACGGCTGTGAATACGAAACAAAGATATTTACCTATTTGTCCCACTGCGCCAAACACATTGTAAGTTTCCGAATGAAGGTTCCGATCTAGATTTAGGATTGTTTTTTGTAGACCGAAAGAGCTGATGAGCTCACCTACGACTCTCGATCAAATGGTCGAGGACGAAATGTCTTCCAAATGTGCCAGCGAAGATTTAATCGACAATTACGAGATGCCTTTGGATTCTCGAACCGTGTATTACGAATCTCTGCAACGCAACGAAGTGAACGGAAAAGATTTGAAGAACATTATTCTCCATCTAGAAAGTGAAAACCGGTATGCGCTCATTTCAATTCAACGTGTATGCTACTAAGTTAAGTTTTACTCGGAATAAAAATCATAATTTGTTTCACAGGCAACTGAAAGCTGAAGTGGATAATTTTCGGAACGTTAGTACTCGCGTGATGGGATCGACGGAGTTGCATCCAGGAGCCAGCTCACAGTCTAGTTTAGTCGTTGACGAAAGCGCGGGAATACAACTACAAATTAAATTAGACAGACTCAAGTCTGTTTTAATGGTAAATAATCTGCTAAACAATAGTATTTTAAAAAAGTTCATTTCACTTTTATGTTTGTTTACATTAGCGTTTGCAGTCGTTCTATCCCGAAAACGCCGAGAGGGCGGAAGAGGACTTTCCCCCTCCTCCGCCTCGCTACGAATCCACTCCAGCTCGAACTGCGTCCAACCATCAGGTGTTCAACATGGAAACGCCGCTCGATCCCCGTTACGACTGCGCCATCTCCAACATTTCCAGCGCTCACACTTCCCCTCTGCACCCGCTCCCGCCTCTCAACGCCACTCCTGCCAAGTGGGAACGCAGTCTAGGTCAGCTCCCGGCCTTCGCTCATCGGTCCCTGCCGCTCAACTCTTTCCAGCGAGCCTACCCGGCCAACACTCCTTACCACCAGCCCTCGACGCAGAGAGCTTCAGCCCGGGCCATTCTGCAAGGTGGACCGCCGGAGCCCGCTCCTTACAACGCCCCTGTGGAAAACCAGATGGGCTACTACGCCAACGATTATCAGCTGGTGAGAGAAAATGGTTGTGGGTTGAGACGAAGCGACGGCGATTCATCCTCCTCGGGGTTGGGACGCATTCAGGGCGAGTTGGAGTCCATCATTCGGCAGTTGGAAGCCATTTATCCCGGTTGTTCCGCTCAACAATCTAGTATGAAAAGTTTAAAAATTATTAAACACTAAAACAATTTTGAATTTTGATTTACTTTTCAGTGTTGAGTGGAAATCTAAGTGAGAAGTGTCGATTAGTGACGACAGCCAGCGAGATCAATTCGATTTTAAGAGGATTGGTTTCTCAATACGCAATGCCCGACTCAGGTTAACATTTTTGTTTTTCAAAACAAACAATTTTTTAATCAAAACAAATGATTTTTTTCTTTCTACAGATTCGCAATTGTACTCCACCGATCACATTCCAAACGTCTAGTTAAAATATATACACATATTTTGGTCATTTAATGAGATATATATTATATTTGAATTCCGTTTTTTTTTTCTGTCTTTTGATATAAGCTATTTTTTTCGCTTAATTTATATATTATATTTTTTCTGCAGCTGCAAATACTATTTTTTAGAGAATAGAAAGCTCAACTTTTATGTATATATATGAACATTTCTTTTTGATATGTAAAAGTTGATGTAATATTAAAAAAGGGGTGTGTACAATTTTAAACAGGTTTCAATTTGTTTGTTTTTTTTTATTCTAGACTCTGGAAATTTTAAAAGGGATTTTTAGAAAATAGTGATTATAGAAAAATATGCATTTTCATATGAGCACTATGTTCGTTGCTAATCCTAATTAATACAATTTCTCCATTTAAATAAACTAAAATATTATCTTTTAAATTCAAGGAAACATTAACCACAATTAATTATTTCGGATTGGGAATCCGGAGGCAGTTTGTTTTGGTTTGTTAGTTATTGACTCACAGAATCTAGTTATTTGGCTCTCACAAATACTTAACTCAAAACTTAGTGCTTTAGCTAGTACAAAACTAGTATTTAAAAACGTTAAGTAGTATTTTCACTAATTTATTGGAATTTTAAAATTAAAAATTGGTTAAGTACTTGTTAGAAGCCATTATTATTGCTTGAAAGTCTTATCATTATTAGTATTATTTTTGCAACAATTTCTTTTTTCCTACCTAATTATTTTTTACAATACCAAAAACGGTAAATAATATAATTTATACGAAATTGTCCATAGGAACCAATATAACCATTAAAATTAATATTAACAGCCCGCGTATTAAATTCTAACCTTCGGATTTTCTTACTTATTTTTGTACATAACATTGGGAAGAATCGGAGTTGGTTTACGAAATCAGCTGTTGATGTAGAAAAAAAGAAAATCCGAAAGTGGAATGAAGTCGGATTTATCATGGATAAAACTCCTTTCGAAATAACGAGTACAACGTTGACTGAAAACACACATTACAAATATTAAAAACTTTGTACATAATCTTGTAGAATAATTAATTAATTACAACCATCCATAAGTACTAACTGATCAAATCTTTGTATGGACAGCCTCTATCTACACGAATAAATATAATAATAATATCAATGCAAATAACATTTTTAAAAGTTGTTGGGAACTTCGTACATCAAAACACTAACTTTAAATTTGGAAAATTAAAATTTGAAATACTGTGAAACCTTCAAAATGAAAGTTTTCAGAACCGAGAACACTTTTATATTGCTGTATAAGTTAATTTCTAAATGAATGATTCCACAGTATTAAAATCCAACTTTAAAATAAATGTGCTTTCATAATAATTCTAACCACGAATAAAAACAACATCAAAACTTGCTCTAATTATTTTTTTGTATGTAAAAGTTTCCTATAAGTTTAAAAAAATTTGCATTGCAAAAGTTTATCAAGATTGTTTTTCCTAATTTCTACGGTATAAATCCTAATTAATTTTAAGAGAGAGAAAGATAGAAGATGAGTGAGAATATAATTATTATAAGAATAGATACTACATGTAAATTTCGTGCACCTTCATGGTCCTGTCGTTCTCTTGCATATTATATCTTCCGTCGTCGATGGACGCGGGAGTGGGAAGACCATTGGGCATTTCCAACAGCTGAGACTCAAACCTCATGATATTCTCCGCCTCAGCTTAACATTTTTTTTTTAAAAAAAAACATTATTATTCATGAGACGAGAGAATCGATGGAGGACATGCATGAATAAATGATTATTATACCCTTTATCCTGTTTATTTTGCTACCGTAAGCCAAGTCGGTTTGATATGCCACGATGAAGGTGAGCGGGATGATCGGCGCCAAAAGAGCTCGGTTTTTAGACTTGCGATAACTAGAAATCAATACACAAAAAAAAAAACTATTATTAGACAGATAAAGAAACATATAAATTATTACGAATTCACTTCCAATTCGTGTTGTCTTTTTACATATTTATTCTTTTCTTATTTCATAGCTAAGAAAACGAAAACAACAACTTTCAAAGATTACCGAAATTCATTAATCGTAGATTATTATATACGTGGCTTAATCTATTATATCATCTAAATTAATATTATATTTATGATCTGTATAGTTTTTTCTAGAGATTTTGGTTTGATAAAACCAACTGCAGGGTCAAAATAAAATGTTATAAGACGAAAATGTTTCATGGGAACCGTTATTTCTGCGATGCCCTCTACATTCATCTACTATAACTAAATTAATTTTTAAAATTCAGATTAAAAGAATTAAGAAAGAGTAGTAGTAGTAGTGGTTCATATACGTAAATAATAATAATATACCTAGCGATGAGTCCGAAAGTGGCTAAAGTGTAGAATGTACCGAACCAGTAGAGAAATTCCCTGCTTTTAGCTATTTGCATCGACATCATTCGTTCTCGCATTTGATTTTGCATCTGAATCTGTCGTTCCAACTATAACAATAACAACATTAACAATCTTTCCTTATAACTTACAATTACAAATTTGTACAACAGCAACAACATAATAATTATTGAGCAGGATAGATGTAAACACGATGATAATAACAACCTGCACTTTCTGCATCTCAATCATAAACTCCTGGTTTTTCTTTAGATTTTCATCCATGGCTTTTCCCACGATCGAACCCATTTTTAAATCCACAAAAACAATATAAATTCCTACTTTTAAAAATAAGATTATGAAAATTGCTCGGTGGGAAAATGAGGAAGACACCTGCTTAATCACAACGTTTCACTCGCAGGGAATTTCACTTGACACACTGACCTTGGATTCCCAGGGACGCCGCTAGAGAGCGCTACGCTCCTACGTCAACACGCGTGATCACGTGATCCGATCAGCTGAAGACACACCCCCTTCTTCCAAGTGCACCAATAATCACCACATTATTACAGGGTGTTTCTGTGGAAATTGCTGTACACCATGGCAGTACAGGGTGTATAAGAATAAATCTCAGTACTGTATAACGAAAATAATAATATTAATTATTACAGTATAATGTTTGTGTTGATACCTAACTATAAATATTAATTTTTTTATTTTTTTGATTATTAATATTAATTTTTCTAGAAATCTTAACATTTTTTGTCTATTATTTTCCTCGCAGGTATCATGTAAACAAACATTTTACAAAAGTTAAACCTGGGTTTTCGGTTCTCCCAGACTCCCTCAAAGAAAAAAATTAAGTAGAAGTTTACATTTACTTGAAAGTGACTTTTCCGAAGTAAATTTACCTCAGAAATACGATTCCGAGGTCCATAAAGCTCGATCTCATTGATTTTACATGTTTTTTAATGTTTTTGTGCTGTTTTTTCAAAACCGGCTATTTTTTCGAACTTTGCAGCCTCATAACTTATAAACTAATCGAGAGGGAGAGTCGCGGCTAGGACCATCGTGTAGAGGAGGTCATTTTACATTCCAATATAAATTTTTATGCAAATCCAAACACCGGTTCAAAAGTTATGAGAGGTAGAAACAACCATGGTCAAGCGAATCAAGTTGAAATTATTATACCGGCTGAAAAAGAAGTGTTTGCCCTGCGCATTGATGCCGCACAATTTGAAATTTGTTTTTTTTTTTGGCTTAATATAAATTTAATTTTTTAAGTGTAACAATCAATGAGAAATACAATGGGGGAAAAAACAAAACACGTTATTAGGAATTTTCTTTCTTTCTACATGTATACAAATGCATTGAGCTCTATGGCGCGTGAAATACTATATTATAAAGAGTGCGCCTGCATCTACATGACATGACTGTAAATGTAATGTGTCATCTACGTTCAATTACGATTAGTTAAGAGAGAATAATTAATTTACGAATAATATTCAACATCAAATTGACTTTCACACATCCGGTGAAGTGTCCCTTCTACACGCGAGGAGGAGGAGGAATGCTAATGAATTATGATTGGTAGTTTCAAATACATAACGTACTTCAACAATAGTAATTACTATATAATATTATAATTAATAATAATAATAGAAACAATTATTTTATACAAATCACAACGCTTTTTGTTTGTTTCTCTCTCATCATTCAACAATGTGTGTACAACGTTGTTTTAAACTATAAAAACTCAATCGAGAAAACCTATAATAATTATCAAGTTAGTACATTATTTACATAATTTATATCCATTTTTACGACGAAATTACACCTCAAGTTTCGCTTTTTTTTCCTTGAAAAAAGTTGCTGGAATTATTTTATTCATTTAAAACCAATTTTAAAAAATTAAAGAGTGAACCGAGGAATAATTTGTTTCCACAAAATAGTTGCCTAAAAGAAGGATAATCATAAAATCCTTTACTAAAATTCCATCCCAAAAAACAAAAAATTAAATAATTCCGGGAACTTTTGGTAGGTTGAAATCTATACAAACAAAGTTTCTAACGAGGGTTTCTTAAACAACTAATTAAAAGAAACCTCGAGCAATTAACAACTATTATTCAATAGAAATCGAGATGTGAGAAGAAGAAAAAAAATTACAAGTTTTTGTTCGAATAAACTCATATGGCTACTACAACTATTTCATTGTAAACATTACGTAGAAATTGGTTTTTATAAAAATGATTGAAAATGGTTATTGGCGAAAAATTCTTTAAAATAAAATTTTAAAATATTAAATTTATATTCGTGATTAACTAAACCGTTTATTATTTCAATTTATGAAACGCCGATCTCATTACGAGTTATACATGTGTAATGGGTTTGGCGGATCCATAACCAAAGAATTAATAAACCAAAATTTGAATACTCGCCATTGTTAAACGATGAATTTAAAATCTTAACAGGGAAAATGAAAGTAGCACCGTATTATGACTGGTCGATTTCATTTTTATTCGAACCGACGGAAATTTTCTATACGTAAAAGAGTCACAACAAATCTTTCTTCTTCCTCGGCTGAAAGAAGACTTTTAACCTAAAAGTGTAATTAATTAGTGGCGAGAGGATCAGTCGGGAGGCGGAGAGTCCGGCCTGAGATCGGGGTGGTTGAGGCTCTGTCCCGTCTGACTGGGCTTGTGGATGACGGTGGCGTTGGTGGGGATGGTCACGGTGCTCACATTACCCACTACCCCCGTGGGACCTAAGGTGGAGTTGCCGTTGGGGCTCTCCAGCGTGCTCGGCGTTTGTTGTTGTTGGACTTCGGGAGCTGAGGTATTGAGCTTAGAAGAGTCGGTGACTGAGGGTTTAACCGTGGCAAGTGCTGCTGCCTCCTCCACCACCGGACCTCCATTGCCGCTGACGGGAAGCTGAGGAACCGTTTGGTTGGAGTTTACCTCAACTATGGAGGGAGCGGCGGGCAACTTTACGCTCTTCATCTGCTCCATGGTTCCATTCAGGGTCTCCAAAGCCAAGTACAACTCCTTCAAAAATAATGAGAATTTTAAAACTTACGTCTTAACTCTACAAAAAAATATGTTACTTTAATTTTGACATTTTGTTCGCTTAAAACTCCGTCCACAACTCCGTGAACCACGCTTTGCAGATCCAGCGGTCCCAACGTGTCGTTAAGCTGCGCGATTGAGGCCTCCGGGTACGCTTTCATGTGAGCCAAAAGAGCTACATAAATCCTGGTCAAATTCTTCACGTAGTCAACCAGATTGGCAAGAACGACGGTTCCGTTGCTCATCAAATTCAGTGATTGTAACGAGGTTGGCAAGAAAGAATTTAACTAAAAAAATCAATACCACATTAATAGTAATACCACACATTAATCCTGATATAGGATCCTACTGCTGCAGCGACGGTCTCGTTAATTTTGAGCAGAGCCTGGTTGTCTGCAGAAGTGTTGATCGGGGAACCAGATTCCAACTTGGAAACGCGGTCACTCAAGTTTTGCGCCGATAGTTTTGTGGCCTCGATCGTCATCTGGAACATTGAATATTTCTCACTTTAATATTACCACAACAACAATAATAATAATCCTGTTAAAATAATAATAATAATTACGTGGTGCTCGTGGAGATCATCAGTTGCCCAGGTGAGCTTATCCCAAACAGAGACATTGGTTTCGTACAAGGATTCGTCCAACTTTTTAATTTCCTATATTTAGCAAACATAATTACATTAGCATACAAAAGTTTTAATAAGATTTAAATTTCGAGACTAACATTATCTATGTAAGTGTAAACTTCAGTTGATTCCATTCCTTTTCCTTGAGACACCGAAACGTGATCCACTTTTTTCTACATGAAAGAAATAAACCCGGTAAGTTCATTTTGTTATAAGTTTTGTTTTGTAATCAATAAAAATCTGTTGATTGCTATTAATGATATTTAAAAATATTATGCAGCAGTGACAAATAAAAAATCGCGAGCTTAAGTAAAAAAAAACAGCTGAATACTGGTATCGCAATAATTATTTCTCCAAACACGTTCTTCGATTATAAACATCTGCGCAATATCATCTCGTGTGCCATAAATTTTCATCAAATCGTAAACAAAACTCTTAATAATAAAAAAAAAAAAATTAAACTAGCGCAGCAATTTACTACGCCTATAAAGATCGAAAAGTTACGATGCCATAACCGCGAAACGTTAACAAAATTTTCTCTTCAACAACACTTGAAAAAGAATGAATTAAATAAACGAAACATATTATAAAAAGAAATAATAATTGCCTGTAAATCGGCTAACATTTCCTCCCAATGTAATTTATCTTTGTCGTTATTCGCCAGCTGACTTTTCACCACATCCAAATTCTTCTGCAAATTGGTTTCCAAGTCGGTAATTTTACTTCCAATCGACGCCAAGTTCTAAAAGAAAATCATAAACAAACTCGTTAATTCCTAACTTCCAAACCTTAATAATAAAAATCATCAAAACGATCTGGTATACCTGAGATAAAGAGTTAAATTCCTTGGGTAACGATTCGAGTTGAGGCGCATCGGCCACGCTCTTTTGGATCTCAGCCGACGTCTTCTTCAACGCGCTTATCTAACAACGAGAAGAAAAAAATTAATCTCCATATTTCAACGTCTTGTATAATAATATTATGCGAGGCGTAAAAATAAAGACAAACAATTCCCAAATTTAATCTTTCTTCTCACCAAACCTACGTCCCATTTATCTTTACATATTTCATCTTTTATCTCTATTTATCTTACTATAATTCATTCCCCTAGTTACACTCCTCTTCCATATTTCATCTTCCCCCGCGCATTTTCATCTGAGACGCATCTTCTTCTCGTGTTTCCTCCAACTCGACTTGTCTCATATTTCTTCTTCTCCCTTTCCAATCTCTAATCTTATGTTACCCAACATCTAGCATCTTATTTACCTCCAAAAACTCATATTTTTCTTTCACAACTAGCAACATTTTTATTTCTCTAATTAACATTTTTTCCCTCTCTTTTTCTCCTATCTCAAAATTATTTTTCTCCAGTTACCATCGATTCGGTCCGCTCCTTAAATCTCTCTTTCCTCTTTTACCCATCTTACATTGTTTGTTATTGTGCTTTGTCCACTCGTAAATTTCTCTTTTATTTCATCTTCCCGGTATATTCTCAGAATCCCTGCTCTCTCGGTTCTTACCACAACACTTTTTATTCTTTCGGCACCTTTTTTTTCTTCACCTCACTTTTCACTTCCTCTCATAAAAAAAATCCATCATCTCTATCATCATTTATTTTATTTTTTTTTTATACCTCCTTGCTTATCGATTCCAGAGTTTTGTTCAGTTGATCCACTTCATCTTTCAACGTGGAGTGGTTCTTCTGCAGCTCGTTAAGTTGCGAATGGATCCCGTGGAACTCGGATGGCATGCTCTTCCCACTCTCTTCCACTGAAAAAGACATAAAAAAAAATGATTAATTTAATTAATCTATCAAATAAACAAAACAACAAAGATAGATCTCTCTCTCTCTCTCATCTCGATCTCATTAAACGCTAAATCATAAAAGTTGGCGGCACAACCCTGGTCGAGAACCTTGAAAATTACGTAAACAAGGTGGCTGGCTCCGAGCTTAGTCGGGCACCTTGACAATAATAATTATTGCGTAAACAGGGAAAGGGCGGAGTCTAAGAATGGTCAAGGAAGTGCGCATCTAATATTATGATAATT
>JAQGAY010001240.1:0-15609 GCA_034698085.1 Polydesmus angustus | reverse complement strand
GTTTTAAAAAAGTTATAGCCAATATAATAGCATTTATTTTTTCCCCAAAATAATATAACTACTTATGTTTCACTTCTGGCGTGCGTGTCAACCACACACCATCTTGTTATTTAATTGTTGTTTCATTGTTATTGCATTGTTATCACAGGATAGTAGTGCTCAAATGAGTGTCAAAAGTAACTTTTTAAATTTTTACGGTATGTTTTTTTAATATTTTTTGATTTAACTAAGAAATTATTTTCTTATAGAAAAACTTTCTGAGTTACTGTGTAAAATGGCACCATTTTTACATTTTTATTTTTGATAGTATTTTTTAATAGCCGACACCAGGTGTTATAAAACAAAGTTGGTGTTTGTGTGTGTGTTTGTATGGCCACAACCTTTAAACTACTGGACCTATAAAATGTACACATTAAATAGGGCCAAATACATCTAGATCAACGCAAAAAAAATTAAAATTTTAGGACCATTTTTAAATTTTGAACGCCAACTTGGATTTCGCATTTGGGATTAATGCTATGGCAGGAATTCATCTAATTGCCGTAGAAAATTTTTAGATTGTTTTTTTATTAAATAAAAAACTATTAAATAAAAAAACATTCCCACGTCTAAACAATTATCAGCTAGGCGAAAGAAATACCCTTCCCAGTAGTAAAAAAAACTGCTCTACTGAAAAAAAAAATAACTCCCAATGCTGGAGGAAAAAGCTGCCGTTCAACAGGGGGAAAATAATATTGCTGCTCATCGTAAATTAAAAAACAAACGCTGATCGATAACAGGGAGGGGGGAGGTGGAATTACTGGATAGGGAAAAGTACAACGGGGAAAAAGTGCAAGAACTGTGAAAATGTACAAAAACAGGGGATAAGTATGGAATAAGTAAAATTGGGCGAAAAGTACCGGAACTGGTTTGAGCTAGCCCGCCCCCCCCCCCAGTAACAAAACACGGGTACCTCCTGTATTATTGTATAGAAATAAATTCCAAATTTTATATTTTTATTTTTTACTTTTTATTTATTTTCTAGAAAGTTTATGGTTTTCATTAAAAATTAATTCAATTTTATTTTCCTCCTTAATTACATGGCAACTCAGTTTTCAGGCAATTTGGTTTCTTGTCTGCTATGAGACCTGTAATAGGCTATGAATTTGAGTCAATATAGATTGACGCAGCTGGTTAGTTTCAATCTACTGTATCATCCATAATAATATTCAGTAGTTAGACTATTCCACAACACTTTTTTAAAATTTAATATTTTTAACAGTGTTTCCACTCATATATAGGTGTTTTAAATAAAAACGCAAAATAGAATATTCCGCAAATAGAAAATAGAACAGAAATGTAAGTTAGTGAGAGCAGACAGTATAGCTAATAGTGGTAAAGTCAGTAAATCTTGATTATGCTAATAGTGTGTCCGTAAATATATACGAAGCTTTTAAAAAGCAAATAAGCATGTCAAATTTTATTGAACATGAATTAATTTTTCAATAATTACATTGAACAACACCTCCAATTTAATAATCAAAAATATTTTTTAGAATGTGACCTCTACAACTGAGTCGGCACGTGTAAACGTGCTCAACCCCGTTTAGCCGTCACTTTGATGGCTAAAGCTTTTGCAGCCTGCAGCTGCCAACTGCATCTCGGCACGTGCCGGCATCTACCGTACGATTAATGCTAATTTCTTAAAATTTCCTTAAGCGCATTAATACCTGCCGACGAGGTTATATTCTAAAAATCGTTTTTGATTATTAAATCGGAGGTGTTATTGTATGTAAATATTAAAAAATTAATTCGTTTTCATTAAAATTTGATTTGTTTATTCGTTTTTAAAAAGCTTCGTATATTTGCGGACACACTAAACAAGCATATGTGCAATTCAATTAGTAGTTTGTACTTTGCCTCCCAAACATGAGGTTCTCTTAAGATTACTGAAATTAAGCAGTGCTGGGCCCCTCTACCTTCTTTTAAGCAATGAAAAATAAAAAGGGTGACTTTCTGGTACACATTGGGACCGGACCTTGTTCGGATTAGTGAAAAACTGGGATTAACAAGAAATTTTAGAAAAAAAAAATTTGTTGTGTTCTTTTTTTTTCAATTTTTTTGGTTTTTCCATTTCTTTCGGGTTTTTTCTCTAATAGGGCTGTTCGGATTATCAAGTTGTTCAGATAGGAGGGGTTGGATTATCGAGGTTCCAGTGTATTTCAAGGCCTTCTGTATTCCCTGCTATTTTTTTTACACCTGAGTTAGGTCAGTCAGGATAGGACAGCAAAAGTCAAATTAGTATTGTATATTTAAAAAAAAAATAAGTCTGTTATTTGTGTTTTGGCTGACATTGTGGCAAAGTGCAGCCACATTAATCTAATATAAAATTTGAGTATGTTTTGACTGGAGTTGGTTATTAAGCTGTGCCCAGATAGTGTTAATCAACAAATTTCATCAATTAACAGTCGATTGACATGTTCACATACCGTGTGTCTCTAAATGAGTAAAACAGTTTCCGAACACAATATCTTATTAATTAAATGTGATAAACAATTTCTGTAAAAACACATGTTTTCTATATATGCTGAAGTTTTTTTTAGCCATTTAATAAAATTTTAATGTGGCTGCAATCCGCCACAAAAGCATCAAAAAAGCAAAAAGTTATTTTATCAGAGAAGCGTATCAGCATAATCGCAATCCATTGAGTTGATCACTGTTCTCTGCCAATATTTATAAGAGGAGTTTTCAAAGTGGCGAATGGTTGCCACAGGATGGCTGTAGCTGTGCCATTCCCCTCATAAAATCAGCTGTTAGATAACTTTCAAAAAAATAAAATGGCGAGTCTTGAGCAAAAGACGTTCTGAGCCATTCATTTTGCCAAAACGAATTCATTTCTTGAAGTGCAGCGTGCGTTCCAAAAAAAATTCAACATTAATTCACCTGTACCTAATAAAAAAAAATATTTAGCATTGGTTTAGACAATTTAATAAAAATGGGCGTCTGCATCTGTCGGGTTTATGTTCCGCCACTTTCCACCAACTTAAAAGTGTTGAAAAATCGAGTAACAGCGCAGCTAGCGTCTATGATAAATTAACTTTTTGCGTTTTTGATGTTTTTGTGGCAGATTGCAGCCAAATTAAAATTTTACAAAATAGCTAAAAAAAACTTCAACATATATATAAACCATTTGCTATTTCAGAAATTGTTTATCACATTTAATTAGTAAGATATTGTGTTCGGAAACTGTTTCACTCATTTAGAGACACACCGGGTACTTTTAATAGTGTGGACCTGTTGATTGACAAGTAAATTAGTTGAAATATTAATCAACATGTTTTGACGTGTTACACAATCATGTCAATACTTATGATGTTGACTGTTTTTGAGAGATTTTATTTGACACATTCAAACTTGAATTGATTTTTCTCCACTGGTTATACATAATTACATTAGAACCATAGCAAGACAGAATTTTCCTAATAAACAGTCGAGGCAACACTAAACCTTAATTAGGATGATCATATGTCAATCAACATGTCCACACTGGCTTGACTATGTTGCTTGACCATCTCAATCCATGTTGATCGACACAGTTTGGATGTGGCTTAACATTTAATTTTAAAAAATATTGTGTCATGAAATCAATTCATTCTTGACTTTCTAATTCACAAAATTTTGAATAGATAACAAATAGAAGAGGTGATACCCCGAGCTAGCACCCTTGAAAACCTTCTTCCCAGCTTCCCTAGACTAGCAGGATTACATGAATGTCATACCCTCCGAGCTTCTTGAATAACTAAATTATTTTATTACTAGGGAGGTAAACCCGTCATTCAACGGGCAATTCAGTACATGTACATGCATTGTAAGATAGGAATAATAATGTAGGTTTGGTCATTTGTTATTGGTTACTTTCAAATAGGACGCTTAACCAAAGTCATTTTAATTGGCTTACCTACAGTGTGCAAAACTGGCCCATAGAATAGCAATAAGGAGTAAATGCGGGAGCCCCACTATGCCTCACTTGCCCATGTACTTACACATCTCTATACAATTTGTGTAAAGTTCAGTATCTCAAAACACACTGGGCCGAGTTTTCTAGCACAGTGTGTCTGGGCATAAAGCTTCACCTTAGATTTTTATATATTAAGATAGTGAGAGTCTTAATTCATACCATACATCAAATTAATAACAGCCTTTACAACAATTTTCTCATTTTTTTAAAAAAAACTTTTACATTTTTTCAATAAGCCCATTATACTTGCATTTATGCTTTACATATTTTGCTTTCTAATTACTGCTTTTATAGCTGGAAGATGCACTGAGTACTGTAGGTGGCATTTGGGGCCTGTGGATTGGCCTTTCAGTCAGTGTCATATTGTCTATTGGCATTGATAAAATGTGCCAGTCAAGTAAAGCTATCAGACAAAATCATCTTACTCTAATGCACAATGTGTTGTGGTGGATTGGAGTCATAGCTATTGCATCAGTCTACATCTGGCAGACATATCTCACAATTAATGAATATTTACAGAAAATAATTTTATGATAAAATTAATGTTTCTATTTTTTTAATTTTAAGCAATGCTGGTCATTTCACAATATGCCAAATGTATTTTTAGATTTAAAGTAACACAAGTAGTGACCACTGAACCTCAAGATGAGAATTCGTTTCCAATAGTTTATGCTTGTTCTGGTACTAATTTCTATTACAATGATAAAGACTTGATAAATAAGATTGCCTTATCCAGAAAAATTGATTACATTAAACTTTTACAAGCTAAAAAAGTAATATGAAAGATCGGGTCTTTCTGTTTATACACCAACCATGAGTAGTAAGTTAAAAATGTTTTCACCTAAATCCTTTCATAAATCAATAACGTCATTTTATGGAAAATCTTCATGGGTCACTGTAAAAAACCCATCGCCAGTACACAATGAAAAATCCACAACCTACACTATTGCTACATTCTCACTTAAAATTCACTGGAACATTACATCGAGTAAAAAAAATACTGACAGGAAAAATATTAGAACAGCGATTTTCAGTGTTCCCACTGGAGATATAAAATTCGAGAATCTTCAATATGTCTGTGCCCATGTTTTGAGCAGCCAAAAAACTGTACCGCATCCCTTTCATCTCTCCCGGCAAGTGAGAATCACAAGTACAGATTATTAACAAATTCTAAATTACTTGATACAAACTTTACATAATCAGAAAGCTTGAAGAGTTTACTTTCATATTCCATATTCTGTTGTATTAATAATCAAACTTAAACAGTATTTTGAAAGTGCCATTTCATCAGTAATTGGACGGCCCAACAATTTTCAAACAACACTACAGGTAATTATATTTTATATTTTTCCATTTTCTTAATTCGCAGCAGAAGTTAGATTAAATAAAAATGTGCTAAAGAATAAACCAAGTGAAATTTGTCTTAAATCATGGAAAGGAACAAATCTCATTTCACATGTTTCAGTAGCGTTGCTCAAAACAATGGTCAGACATTTTAAAATTCAAAATAAAGAGGTTGTGTGATGTTAAATACTAGAAGCTAATGTGTTGATGTCAAAGTTATGAAGAAAGTTCTAAAACCTTAATTTCTACTAACGTCTCACTATAACTTTAACTTCTAGAAAAAATGTACATCTATAAGTGAGAATGCAGCATAAGTGTACATGTTTACATGCGATGCTATAGCAAGAACAGGTGGTTGGTATATAAATAATGTGACCCAAAAAATCCACTTAGTTTACCTACTTTTAAAAATTCTAGTTGTAATTAATTAATATTAATCTCTGTAGTTAACAATGGAAATCAATGAGTTTTATAGAAATAATTTCACTGAAGCAGAAAGGTTGTCATATCTGCCTTCTGTAAGTGATTTTGTAGCATCCTGTGAGTTTTATAGTGATACAGGAAAATATATTCCATGCAGGTTAGTAGCTTATAATAAATCTATAAATACAATGATATATTATACTTAAGGGGGTGTATGAAAAATGGTTCAAGCCATGTGTCCTTTTAGAGAATAAAAAAAAATACTAATTACTTATTACTGCACTTTGCAAAATAAATTTTATGAGTAGCTGTGGTAGAGCCACTGTATAAAAGTTTAAAATGAAATTAAAAACGAAATTAATTGATCTTAAAAAATGACATTTTTATGGCTTCAGGGTTTATACCATTTCAAATCTAAAAAATGACTCGCAATGAGGTTCAATACTAACTTCAATCAATATTAAAAAATATTGATCACTTTTCCATTAAAAATACCTGTATTACCCTGTAACTGTCTTTGCCAACGTGTATAATACAGACTTTACTAATACGTGAATGTAACTACTGTATTCAATTTAAAAAGTTTAAAAGAAAAGAGATTTTTTGGGACCTATGGCAAAGCCGTGACATGTGCAATTATATCTAAAGGAATAAAAAAAACAATTAAAAGTAAGTTAAAACTCTTAATAACAATTCTGGGTACATACAAATAATTATTTTTTTCATTTTTAATAATAGATTTAATTATTAAATTAAAATATCCTAAAAACTATGAGAGGCTTGCACAGATATCAACAAAAATTGGCTTTAATCCTTTCAACATGTTGGACATTGATGACCCCAAAATACCTTTACCTGCACTTGAAGTTTCACCAGGAAATCATGCAGTTATCAAATATTCTATGGTAAAAATGTACACAAATCTATTATTACTATTATTTATTTTAGTCGCCAAATGCATATTTTTGAAAGACAAATGGTAAAATTTGTTTGTAATGTTAGTTTCTGCAATACTGTTATACTCGTACTTAACATGATGGGTCTGTTACAATTTCTTGAAAAAACACCTCTATTTACTATACACACAAATGCATAAGTCTTGTTCGATTAATAGCACAGACCGATTTTGAGACGATAATTATCGTTTTAAAATATATACGAGTACATAATTATGCATGTGCTATGGCTGTGGAAAAAATAAAAAAATTTATTTAACTTACTACAGTGTGTCCATAATTATATGAAGCTTTTAATTCATTTTTATTAAAAATTGACTTGTTTATTCGCTTTTTAAAAGTTTCGTATATTTACGGACACACTGTATTATTTTGTATTTATTCACATGTGCACGTGCGCAATTTCGTAGCCAATTAATGGTCGCCTGCAAATCGTCTCAAAATCGGCCTGTGCTATAAATCAAACAGGACCCAAAAAATTAGCTAAAATCATAACTTTTTTTAACTAAAATTATGTTTGTGAGTATTTCTCATCAATAGTTGAAGACTTTATAATAAATTTATTGCACTACATTTTCATAGAAACTTTGGTAAAAACTATTACAATAAAATACTCAAATGTCCACAATAGCTTTGTTTAACATTTCTTTAATATTAAGTTTTAATAATTAAATTGTAGATTGAAACAAAAAGACAACCTTATCCTTACACTTCAGACTGTATTCCAAATAACACCACCTATAAATTTTGGCCAGATAGGTTAAAAGATTTCGCGGCAAATTTGACTTATTCCTACACATACGAGGTAAGCTTAATTAAAGGAAATGTTGTTCTCAATATGACAGGATCCTGCATTCACAGTATTGATTGTGTTATGTAAAACCACTGATGTAGCAGTGATTGTGGAAGTCACACAACTATTTTATTTTACAACCTAGAATTCTGGAACATATTTAGTTGATGAGTTTTTCCGTTTGAAAATTTTAGATCTGCGAAACTTATCCATAAAATAAAAATAATCGATTTTTACTATTTTTTTTTTTTTAATTTGTATTAAAAAATAAATTACAGGGTCATGTTGGTAAATGCTACTTATTTTTAAATGGATTTACAATTCCGTTTTAAACAGGTTTTTGACCGTTTAACCAGCTTTTTGATACCCTTCCTTGAGAAAGGCCCCACCGACTCCTTGTTCTACTGCAGAACCTCTCACATTATAGTATCAAAATCCATCAATAAAAATATACAGTAGAAACTCGTTTTTGCTGCGTACGTTTGCTCGTATGTTGAGATCGGAAAAGAATAATTTTAACACAGAATAGAGCAATAAAATGTTTAAAATTAAGCTTTTAATGTGGCATTGAAGTATAGTATTTAAATTATCAAATGGATTTAATGCTGATTCGGTTTAAATTAGACGTAATGTCTACCAAAACTATCAAATAAATAAGTTAATCAATAATGGTCAATAAACACACAAACTGAACATGCAAATTAATCATTGTCCGGACTTACCCCAATTTTTGAAATTACCCAGGGTAAGAACAGAAAAGTCCATTTTCAATCATAAAATGCAAATCTCTGAGTAATTTAGCAATCACAACATTAGAAATACTGTACAGTGTACAGTTATGGTGCAATTTAAGGGACGGAACAAAATTTAGGATCGCACAATATCTGAGAAATGCAGAAATTTTAATTAAAGTGTTTTTTAATTCCGGTTATTGAAAAGAATGATTTGCTCCTAATTAACTTTTTTTAAATTTTTTATTTTGCCTTTTATACAAACAATGTGAAAACTGTCCGGAAAAATCATAATTATAAAAGTTCCTAGATTTGCCATAAACTTTTTTTTTAAATTCATTTTAGTGGATCGCACTATACGCGGACTTTTTATACAAAATTTTAATATCTGGGTCCACAATATGGTCGCATTGAATGCGGGATCGCACTGTAAGCGGCTTTTTAACACAAGTTTCAATGGTGTTGTTCAAGTGATGAGAAAAATTGCACAATAAGGGGGTATCGCACCATAAGCGGGCGCACTATAAACGGGTTCCACTGCATTTAAAAGTAATCACTTACCAAATTTAAAGAACTTCCAATACAAATTACTGTACAAAATCTAACATTAAAAACACTTATTAAATTAGCAGTGTGGCCATTTTTCACCCAAGAAAGAATAAATATACCCAGGTTTGGTGCAGCCTCAACCGGCTTCATGTGTAGAATTAATATCAATAGTATAAATGTAAATGTGAAAAGCCGGTGGAAATAAATTCAATTCAATTCAAAATTTTATAAGATGGGAAACTGAAATTTCTCGCTTTTTATGGGTGCCAGCTGATATGAGCAAACAAATAGTTTACTCAATTTGTCAACAGATAGTGCTAAATTTTTTAAAAACTGTCTGAACTTACCCCATTTCTCGACTTACCCTGCTGACCTTACTCAATAACAGAGTCAAACTTCTTTTCATGATTTTTAACCACCACTGAAATGGCTCTTTTAATGGAAATTTAATCAGCTGATTGGTAACATAGTGCAAAAATTTAATATGACAGTTTAAATTCAGTATTTCAAATTTTTAGTAAAAATAATATACCTTACGTATTTATTTAAGTCTTGATAAAGTGCTAAATTTTAAATTAAAAAAAAAGTAATGAAGCATTTTGTTTAATGTCAAGCCATAATATGTTTGGTTAGTGCTCCACGCCCTAATTCACATTATACACTTCTTGTAATTGTCGTTTTATGGATGTTTAATATGACACACCTAATAAATAAAAACGCTGTGAACATAGCTCACTCCTGTAATCTAGCTATGGAGGCTGAGTAGAGAAAGAGATTCTGACGACGACAGACAACGACAATATAATCGGGGGAAAAAAGAAACACCGGTATATTTTGCAAATTTAATTACCAATACGTAATTATGCAATAAATTAGGACATTATGTCCCTAAGCTAACCATGGTCATTCGCGCACTTGTTAGAACTGATGTTCTGATACTGCTGCTAGCATATACCGGTATAGAAAACATTTGCTATTACAGAAATTGTTTATCACTTTTAATAAATAAGATATTGTGTTGTGAAATGGTTCCACTCATTTAGAATCGCCCTGTATAAAGCCCCGTTATAACGCGGGTGTCGCGGGACATGTAATATGCCGCGTTAAAACGAATTCGCGTTATAGTCAATAGCGTTACAACGAAGTTTGCGTCAACGGGGGACATGGTACTACCCGCGGTATATCCAATTCCGCGGTATACAGAGGCGCGTTATAACGGGGCTCTACTGTATTAGTAAACATTATGTTGTTGCATTGATTTAAAATTTTAATATTTCATTTATTTTTAAAATTTAGACTTGTCTTCATCTCTGTTTAAAAAGCCCTGTAATAACATATAAATGCGATGAAGGACCTTTAGACGTTTCAAAATGCCAATCTGGTAATTATAGGCCTATTATTAAAATTAAGTTATTTTAGAGCATTTTTCGCAGACTAGCGCACTTCAATTTTTAGGCATTACCCAAATCCTGTACACTAAGAGCGGTATACACAGTCGTCCCTTAAAAATACGGGTTCCTTAAAAAACGCAATCTATCTCAATATTATAACTATGGCATGAAACCTTCGTCCAACTAACTGTTACAAGTATAATTTTGAGATAGATTGCGATTTTTAAGGGACCCTTATTTTTAAGGGACGACTGTGTATACCGCTCCACGTAGTGTACAGAATCTAGAAGAGGTAATGTTTTTGACTTATGGTTCAGTTAAGCATAAAAATTATCAAACATACTATCCATAAGTAATTGATTTATGGTTAGTTCAGGTTTGACCTATCATAGTACCTTTTAGCAGCCATCTTAGAAGATGCGGCGCCGCTAGACAGCCTACTTTGCGCTAGTCTCGAAAAATTGAACCTTTATTTCTAAGAAGCTTATTGCCGTAAGCAAAATGTATTATTATTAAGTTGTAATTTTAAACTTATAATTAAAAATATTGTTAACCCTGAAATAATATTCGTATATAATACTTTATCATAAAACAAAGAAACAAGTATCTGTGGATGTCGTTTTCCATGCACGTAAGCTATTTAGAAATTATCTTAATTTATCATTTATAATCAAAATTTTCAAAATTAATTCAGAAAAGTTGACTATGATTTTGCAATAACTCAAGCAAAAAATGTTTATAAACAAGTAGTTGAATATATTTACGTGTATAAAAAAAGTTAAAAGTGTTACTAATACGTTATTTTTTTTACTTTTTGAAAAGAAAATTACATTGGGTCATTATAACTCCGTATCAGAACTGCGAGACTATATGTGGTATGTTAAAAAAATAATATTAAATTTCCATAAATTAGGCGTAATTGTAGGGAATGATTAGGTCAGGCCACTCAGTTGTTCAAATAGAAAGAAAGTCATCTTTCAAAAAAGTAACGGCAGAAAAACCAGCTTATAAAGTAAAAAAAACTAATTACAACTCTATAATTAATTAATTACTAATAAAAATTCTTTTCTATTTGTAGCCTGATTCACTTGTGGGGATAATCGGTGGCATTTCAGGGTTATGGATTGGGCAATCTATTCTCAATTTTTTTGTAGAATTTCAAATGCTTATCAAAGCCATATTTGCCAAGATAGTTCTTATAAAAATAAATAAATAATAATAGACGTACAGTACTCATACAGCATTTTGATCTAAATTTATTTGCAAAATGTTTGAATTTAAAATGTTTTCTGTACCCAAATACTTAATTACGGTATGTATGTATTAGTAAGTTGTGATCACTTGCACAAGTTGGCATTAATTTGCTAAAGTTTCTAAATGAAGTTAATGAGCACCTTAGCTGCACTAAAGATAGAAATAAATTAATTTTTAACTAATTTTTGCTTCTAATGCACACCATTTGATTATGATCCGCGTTGGATTACCTTGCTGTCACCTCTTCCATAACTTACACTCTATTCATTTTGTCACTCATAAAATAATTGATCAATGTCGTTCAAAAATGCTTTACCTCAGAAGATTATTTGCGCGCTTACTGCACAAAATCGTAAACTGAAAACTGTAAGTTCTTCGAGCATTAAATTGACGCAAATTATTTTTTTTACGCTTTTATGTTTTAAATACTGGGAAATATTTTTAGACTTAATTTGTGTAGTAATGTAGGCCTATTTTTTTTTTTCAAAAAAAACCTGAAATTTTGTGCATGGGCCAGATTTTAGAAGTCGAGCAAGCGATCGTCCGAAAGCTTAATTGGCAATTATTTAGTTGTGAGTCCACTTTGAGCTACGTTTTTACGCTAATCGTTGCCCATGTGAAATCTGACAGTTACATTCATTTAGCAAAGAAAAAAAAACTTTACAGCAGCCTTATTATATACGAGGGTAATACCACAGAGAAGTGGACTGAATTTTTCTAATTTTTTTTAAAGAATATTTTTAAAAACAAATTACAGATTTTTGTTGGCAGACATTTGAGCTATTTTTCCATGTATTTGTTATTCCGTTTCATGCAGGTTTTTATAAAGTTTTTGCAACCCTCTGCAAAGAAATTTTTCGCCGTTTTCTTGTTCCAGCGCATCTTGTCTTTTTTCACTTCCATAACCTTAATTTCTGTCAAAAAAAAAAAAACATGATCACTATTTTAGGAACAAAAAAGGGATCATTATGCTTGAGTTTGAGTGTGAGTGGAAAACGATTAACCCTGCGAGACACTAAAAAAGCTCAAGAGAGCAATTCAAAACAAACGAAGGAGAATGTTGAGGAAGGGAGTGTTCTTATTGCACGTGACAATGCTCGTGTCATCAAGGCGACCTTAAAACGCAGTCGGTTGGGACATTTTGAACCACCCCTCTTACTACCCCTGAATCCCCATTTCTGGCCTTACCCTCAGTAAAAAAGTGTTTCACTTCAAAAATACAGTACAAGTATTTTCGCGCAAGCGCGAAAACAGAATTTACATAGTTATTTCAGTTTTAAATTTATTTTCACGCACGCGCGAAAATATAATTTTAATCATAATTTCCGTCCTATACTTCCGTCAAATTCGCGCAAGCGCGAAAACCGACAGAGCATAACAGGAGCGATAGCTATTTTTCGCTACTTTTACGCTCCATTTCTAGCCTTACTCTCGCTAAAAAAGTGTTTCACATAAAAAAAAAAAAAACTAAATAATTATCGCATAAAGTGAGAAACTATTTAATATGATTTCTATTACAATTAAAAAAAGTGAAATAAAAATGAAAATACATCTATTGTATGAATTACAATTGATATAATTTAATTTTATCTTAAAGATTTATTGCTAATCTCATTAAAGAATATTAATTAATAACATTAAAGTTTATTGGATTTAAATCACTAACACGTTAGTCCGTTCAATCGAGGAATCACTGGCGCCATCTATTGCCAACTTTAGGAAACTCAATTGTAAACAAACCTTTTTACGTGTTACGCTATAATACGTGGTAATGGAAATAAAAATTTAAAATAAGTTCTTTTATAACAAACATAAATTGTAATTTGTTTTGATTAAATAAGTTTAGAGTTAAAAAGCGTTTTCTACCAAGTTGACCAACTAATGGTTATCCGAGTGTTCGATTGTAGCCTATGTTTTTACTTTGCCTTAGGGCGCTAATAAATTAATAATAATAATAATAAAAAGTTGAGAATACTTCTCATTTGCATTAATGTTCAACCTTTCCCACCCTTCTCAAATTTGAATTAAGTGGGTGAAGATGGTGGAGTAAAACCCAAAACAAACATTTATTTAAATAATTTTAACATTTCACTTCTTAAGCTCAACTTAAACAATGAGAAGAATCAAAACCTTTGGGATTTAAATCTTGCTATAATTGTTTTCTTCGTTAAAAACATAAACCTTGAAACTTAAAATCACGTTTTCACAAATAAAACTTGTTGAGGAATTATTAATTTGATTAATTAGTTTTTATAACTCAAAAAATGCAACATAAAATTAATTTAAGTGCTGCAAGTTTAGATAAATGTATGAAAAACGTTTTCACTAATTCAACAATGGAATGAAAAATTTAACGACAGCTTGGAACAATTTTTTCAACGTTTTCGGAAACTGATCCTATGTTTATTAATAACAAGTACAGTACTTTATTTTAAAATTTAGAAGCACTTGTCTCACTCTTTTTTTCTCCTGTCGATTTGGTTTCCAGCTAATTGGCCAACAAATCACATACTAGTACCAGAAGTACGAGTAGTAGACAGTCATTTTGTTATCAGCACAAAATACATAATTAATGCAAATTTATAGAGCGACAACTAATTCCTTAATATTATTATTATTAACGTTCTTAATTATCAAATCAAACACAATAATGTAATCGAACAGCGTTCAATTAAGTTTATAATTCTTTTCTTACCTTTATCTCCATCTATCTCTTCATCTCCGCTCCTTCCTATTCAACATCATCATTGCCGTAGACTGTGTCGTGGTGAACAGCGAGTACTCTATGCGTAACGAATACTCTATTTCTAACGCGCACTTCACCTCCGTCAATCACACATATTCCATGCCCGTTCTTCGCAATTAACTTACGAACACTTTTTATAAGTTAAATGAGCTTAATAACCGATTTAATCCATGTTTTCTAACTATTTCTCAATCTTTTTCCATTCCCTGTCAGCTGTGATTCGGATTACTACCGTGTTTCTCCTGAAATAAGACACTGCCTTATATTTTTTTTTAAAGAAAAAACACCATGAGTCTTATTTTTGGGGTAGGTCTTATATATTTAAATAAATATTTAAGTCATCAATCCCAATATACTTTTTATAGGTTTTCTAGTTATTTCCATTGTTGTAGTTAACAAAAAATACACAAGGGACTCATTTTTTGAAAAGGTCTTATTTTTGGGGGAGGTCTTATATTGTTCGCGGCCGCAAAAATCCTGTCGGGGCTTATTTTTGGGGGATGTCTTATTTCAGGAGAAACACGGTAGCGTTGATCCGTTCACGCGAGCGGAGCGCTTGGCGCCATCTATCGGCTACTTCTCGCAACGCATTTGTAAACAAGCCTTTGGCTCCTCATTCAAATAATACTATGACTATAACAACATGTATTTTGATGTTTAATTTATGGAAATGTAAGATAAAAATTCTAATTATGTGTTTTTAACTAAACTCCAATTAAATAAATTTTAAAGCAAGTTTAAATTATTACAAATTCATATTCAAAAATAGTAAATTAAATAAACAAAATGCTAATGAGAAATGTCTTCTTAATATCCCCGCAAATTATTTTACCTGTTAATACTCATTAATAATAATTTTATAAGCCATGCAAAAAATGTAAACATCTCGCTATCATTCATCGCCATTAATAAGTCGAAAGCGAAATTGTTGAGCAAGTGCGTCCAATTCTTACAATGAGTAAGCGGATTACGCCAGCCTTAATACTATACACCTGAGCTTAGTAAAAGTAATTGAACGGGATCATCAGTTTGGGTCAACTGCAATTGTTTTTGAAGCAACTGTTAGTCTTAAAAAAAATTCGTGAAGTCAACAACAATTTAAAACGTTATAGAGGTTTTCCAAGTATTACAATTATTTTCAGTCTCGCAAACGTTTTGTACAGAAAATGTCGAGTTACGAATTAATAAAAACATTGAATAAACTTTTCCCATCCCTAAAACGTAAGACTTAATTTTAAACATACAAAAAAAAATGTCACTTTCTCAATCGGTGCATAATTTTGATAAAACATGTCAATTCCAATAATGTTTACTACACTTAACATAATATTATTAGAAAGCAAAATCAAAAAAACCGTTTTGAGGTTAAAGGTGAGACTGCTTTTTGCCATTTCAATAAGAAACGAAACGCCATTCACAACAAAC
>JAQGAY010001239.1:0-15613 GCA_034698085.1 Polydesmus angustus | reverse complement strand
GTTGGCTAATTATTGTGCTAAACATTCTAATTTTCGGGATTAAATTAATAACGTAATTTAATTGTTATACTTAACAATCAGGAACCATTCCAACAAGGGTTAGAAGCCCACATCATGGTGTAATGAATAGATTTTAAAATCTTCAAACAATTATGGAATGAACATTTAATTTTCTTTTTGTCAGGCAAATGATGGAGCATACATTGCCTTCAATTATATTTCTCAAAGGATGTTTACTGGCCAAGCACTGACAATGTTGAACCAACCGCTCTGGCAGCAACATTAATATTGGGCTCAATGGAATGCAAATCTACTGCCACAGCTCTACACATAAATCCACTGCTTCAACAGTGCGTAAATTCACTGCTTCAACAGTATGTAAATTCACTGTTTCAACAGTATGTAAATCTACTGCTTCAACAGTATGTAAATCTACTGCTTCAACAGTACGTAAATCTACTGCTTCAACAGTATGTAAATCCACTGCAACAGCAGTATGCAAATATACAGCCAGAAGTGAATGTAAATCCACCACCACCGAATGTAAATCCATCACCACCACCACCAAATGTTACTGCCTGGCCCAATTTAAATATTCCAAACATTTGGTCTCTATCGCCACCGCCATCACCAGTGCATTCGATGCCACCCCAGCCTCTTCCTTACCCTTGGCCAATTGGTGAGGTATTTAATGAATTTTACCCATGCACTGTCAATGCCTGCCCTTACTTTTGTGTAGTGGCAAAGGCCCAGCAATGCCATATGAGAGTTCATGAAAACAACTGGGTTCCAATAGGTATGTTCAGCTGCTGGCTATGCAGCAAAAACTTTGTGTTGAAAGAAACCATGGAAGTCCACATTAAAAGGAGACACGAGGTAGCCATTCAAGGTGGAGGTACTCACTATGTTTGCGATAGCAAGGATAAATTTGGTCAGTATTGTCTGGTATTGTCTGGTCAGTATTGCCGGGATATCATTATCATTAGTAGTAAATAAACACTTTCATAGCTTATCAATGATGTCACTAATGATTCTCACTCTGTGCATGTGAGTTAAAAACTTTGTTCCCTTCTACCATGTTTTTCAAATACCATTCAACAGTGTTAGATTGAATGAATTCAAGATTTTTGATCATATATTGTTCATCTAAGTTTATCCAAACTTCATCTATCCTGTAATAGATAATTTTAATATTTATAACTTATGAATGAGCTTGTTACATAAAACACTAATAAACAAAAATTTATTCATATAATAGTCATAAGTGAAATCCAACAAGTCTGGCAAATGAATGATCAGGAACCATTCCAACAAGGGTTAGAAGCCCACATCATGGTGTAATGAATAGATTTTAAAATTTACAAACAATTATGGAATGAACATTTAATTTTCTTTTTGTCAGGCAAATGATGGAGCATACATTGCCTTCAATTATATTTCTCAAAGGATGTTTCCTGGCCAAGCACTGCCAATGTTGAACCAACCACTCTGGCAGCAACATCAATATTGGGCTTAATGGAATGCAAATCTACTGCCACAGCTCTACACATAAATCCACTGCAACAACAGTACATAAATCCACTGCTTCATACTGTAAATCCACTGCTTCAACAGTGCGTAAATCCACTGCTTCATACTGTAAATCCACTGCTTCAACAGTATGTAAATTCACTGTTTCAACAGTATGTAAATCTACTGCTTCAACAGTACCTAAATCTACTGCTTCAACAGTACATAAATCCACTGCTTCAACAGTATGTAAATCTACTGCTTCAACAGTATGTAAATCTACTGCTTCAACAGTATGTAAATCTACTGCTTCAACAGTATGTAAATCCACTGCAACAGTAGTATGCAAATATACAGCCAGAAGTGAATGTAAATCCACCACCACCGAATGTAAATCCATCACCACCACCACCAAATGTTACTGCCTGGCCCAATTTAAATATTCCAAACATTTGGTCTCTATCGCCACTGCCATCACCAGTGCATTTGATACCACCCCAGCCTCTTCATTACCCTTGGCAAATTGGTGAGGTGTTTAATGAACTTTACCCATGCACTGTCAATGCCTGCCCTTACTTTTGTGTGGTGGCAAAGGCCCAGCGACGCCATATGAGAGTTCATGAAAACAACTGAGTTCCAATAGGTATGTTCAGCTGCTGGCTATGCAGCTAAAACTTTGTGTTAAAAGAAACCATGGAAGTCCACATTAAAAGGACACATGAGGTAGCCATTCAAGGTGGAGGTACTCACTATGTTTGCGATGTTTGGTCAGTATTGTCTGGTAACAATGGCCAGCAAAGTTGAACTCATACTGCACCTGCAAACTGACCATGATGAAACCCCTCATTGGTGCCCATTTTGTCATAATTATTTTATTTTTATATTATTGCAGCACTATTCATGCAATTTAAGGGGCGTATATTATTTATGTCAACAAAATACAAGATAAAAGTTTGACAATAATTGTGAACATGGGCGATATGAGCTGTAGCAAATTAATTATGGTAATCAATGTTAAGATATTTTTTTATTTCTATTTTAGGATTTAAAATGAATAAGAAAATTGCTCTTATGTTTCCATTGCTCCTATTCCTGTTATGAAATAAGGGAAATGAATAGGCATTAGAGATCAAAAATCCATGAAAAAGAATGCTTTATTAATGCAATAAGTGCAAAACTTGCAATAGTGCATTACTTGCAAAAAATCAAAGACTGGCAGTGCACCCAAATATAAATCTAACCCCACTAATCCATCAGGTGCATCTACAGTAAATTTGAATATCATTAATTTACTTTGGTTATCTCTAAATTTCATAATTGCAGTTAGCAAATGTTTTTATCATTTTAATTTAGAATAAAAAATATGAAAATCTGAAGAATTGCACACAGCAATGTATATTGGGCTCAATGGAACGCAAATCTACTGCCACAACCTTACGCAAATCTACCTCTACCACCACACATAAATCCACTGCATCAACAGTACATAAATCCACTGTATCAACAGTATGCAAATCCAATAACATTTTAATTCACAAGATGACTGATTCTCTTAAGTAACACCTGAAAACAAAATTGAGCTTTTTTATATAATAATAAATTTTTTTTTGAGCCAACTGTTTTAATAAGTTGGAATAATCATGCCAAAAACAAGGTATAAAATTAACATAAGAAATTATACATCTGGCAATTACTATATGATTTTTTCTAAGATACTGCCTCAAAATTAACTTCAATTTTAAATGTATGGTACAAGTTTTATTATTAATAATTTCTCACAATTACATATGTATAAGTGGTGACAACATTCTAAATTGTCAATATTTGGATTATGAATAGTGCAGGTAGTCTGAAATATACAAATATGGATGTGACAAAATATTACACTTATAAATATAGATTAATGAAATATTTGTAATGATTACAGTACATAAATCCACTGCACCAGCAGTACACAAATGCACAGCCAGAAGAGAATGCAAATCCATGCCCAGAAGTGAATGTAAATCCACCACTGAACATAAATCCACCACCACCACTACCAAATATAATCCAACGCCACCACCACCACCAAATGTGGCTGCCTGGCGCAATGCAAATACTCCAAACATTTGGCCTCCATCGCCACTGCCATCACCGGTGCATTTGCGGCCACCCTGCCTCTTCCTGACCCTTACCAAAATGGTGAGGTGTTTAATGAATTCCACCCATGCACTAGAAATGCCTGCCCTTACTTTTGTGTGGTGGCAAAGACCACGTGGCACCATATGAGAGATCATGAAAACAACTGGGTTCTAATGGGGATGTTCAGCTGCTGGCTATGCAGAAAAAACTTTATGTTGAAAGAAACCATGGAAGTCCACATTAAAAGGAGACATGATGTAGCCATCCAAGGTGGAGGTACTTGCCATGCATGCGATAGCAAGGATAAATTTGGTAAGTATTGTCTGGTAACAATGGTCAGCAAAGTTGCACTCGTACTGCACCTGTGAACTCACTATGATGAAACCCCTCATTGCTGCCCATTTTGTCAGTTGGAATAATCATGCCAAAAACACAAATATAAAATGCATATGTATAAGTGGTGACAACATTCTAAATTGCCAATATTTGGATTATGAATAGTGCAGGTGGTCTGAAATATACAAATATGGATGTGACCAAGTATTACACTTATAAATATAGATTAATGAAATATTTGTAATGATTACAGAAGTGATTTGTCCATTGTTGTTGGTAAGACTAAATTCACCAATAATAAGTTTGAACTAACAGCTGCAGAAATCTTTTTTGCATTGAACCATATTTTTACGTGTAAATTAAAATTAGAGTTGGAGATATACAGTGCATTTCAATCATGATTATCAAAAACAATATTTTTAAAAAATATAATTAAGGTTGTTAAAGTCGCTTTTAGAAGTATGGTGGAGGACTTTATTGATATATTGGAGTACTTAGCAAAAAAGAAAAACTGCTAAAATGCCTTAATAATACATGAAAAGGCATCTAAACATAAGCTAAAATCAGCAATAAGTGCTTCTAGCATGTTTGAAACAAACAATGCATCAGAAATAATTGTTAGCCCAACTTTTGTTCAGTTTTAATTTGTAAGACATAAGCTGTCAAACACATTTTTTTAATATACCGTACATAATCTATTACAATTTTGTGTTTTATGACTTTTATACTTTAATTGTTAAGTATTTAAATACTGGGTCTTTCAAAAGTAACGCAAAAAGTAAATTTGATGTAAAACAAGTTTTTAAATAAAAACTGTTTTTTTTTTATATTCATGAAGTGCACATGATGGGGTTATGAATGAAAGATAACCTGAGGTAAATGGCCCCCCATTGTTTTAATGGCACATGTGCACTCTCTTGTTAAAGTTTTCCATAGCCTTTTTGCATAAATCTGGCTGAATTTCGTTAAAGCAGCCCTTTATTTCTTCCTTCAAGGTGTGGATAGTTGTGGGCTTTTTGACATAAACCTTGGACTTCAAATAACCAAAGAAAAAAACCCAACGTTAAATCGCATGATCTTGGTGACCAATTTCAAACCGTAGCAGCCAAAACTTCATTATTTTTAAAATACTGCTTAACAATAAAAATGGGTTGCTCTTTTGTGCAGCGTTCCATTTTCATTAAATGAAATGCTTTATTATTATTATTATTATTATTAATTAGTTCTTAATTTTTTTATTGGCAACACAGTATTACACTAATGGCCCAAAATCAAAATCATGCAAATGTCTATGGTAAAAATTTTACAAAAGCGACCGTATGTGCCATCAAAGCCATGGAGACATTTACCCGAAATTATATCCCATACATAACCCCATCATGTGTACTTTCCAAATATAAAAAAAAATTTAAATTTTCAATTAAAAAACTGTGTTTTACATCAAATTTACTTTTTGTACTACTTTTAAAAGACCCGGTATATGTAAATTTTTTTATGGTCATCAAAAGATAGTTTTATCATAATCAGCAGAAGACAACGGAGGAAAATATTGTTGCACTGATTTCAAAATGAGATTGGAGCTAGAAATGATGAAAATGAAACAAAAATATTCATTCTTAAGTCATTCTAATTTCACAAAGTAATGTTGCTGTGAGGTGTGCAGGACTGCACATGGCAATTAATTTGGCTTTTACAATAAATAGTGAATTTGTTTGTAGACCAAACTCTTTTAAAGTGTTAGAATATTTATATGACATAGCTTCACATGAAAAAAAGTAGGATGTTATACCTGTAGGACTTATTACATGTTATGTTTTGCCAAAATTAACATGTTACTTTGAAATTAATAAAATTGTAATACTTAATATTTTACAGTATCAGTTTTGTATAATTATGTTGTAACTTTATGGGTTATAATCCCTACAACTGGATATGGTATTGTTTTCTCTGTTTGAATTATCTGCTGTAATATTGTTAGTTTGGCACCAGAGTGCACTTGTTTTGTTTGCAGCTGATTAATTGTTTAATGACTAATCAGCAAACAGTTCACTGTAGAGTTGGAGGTGAAAAGTCAGAGAGCAAGCTGCTCAAGTGTAAAAGGAATAATTGTGCAATCAGTGTCTATTGTTTTGGAAAAGAACTTGTGTTTTAATTGTAAAAGTGTTTCCAACTTTATTAATAAGTGTAATAGAAAGTGTCTTTGAGTTTTATTTCTGTTAGAGAGGTGATTTTGTTTAAGCAGAAGTGAAAGAAAGAGTTTTAGCAAAAGAAGTTGTTCTAGTATTTCAGTTTGTCTTGTTGCCACCTTCGATCTAGTAAAATAAAATAATTTTTATAACAGCAGTATAAATTTATCCGTGCATTGCACATAGCATTTATACATTTCATTGTATTGTGTCTGCCACACAATATCCTTCATTCTGCATTCATGGGCAGAACTATTTCTTCCACCAAACATCAGCAGGTATATAATTATGGTCAGTAATGCTATCAAAAGGCATGGTAAAACCAACCCAAAAAATGGAGAGATATAGTTGCAAAGTTTGAAACAATGCTCCATTTCCAAACTGCTTGGATGCAGTTGATTGAAAGCCTATTGAAATAATTAATCCACTTTGTTCAATTTACCATGTTTACAAAAGTTATTCATCAGTAGTAATAATGGCTGCTGATTCCCATTTTGTTTATGTTGATAATGACAGCTAAGGCAAAGACTGTGATTCCAGAATTATTAGAAGTAGTTTGTGACAAAATGTTTAAAATAATACCGTACACTAGAAATCCCATCAGGATCTCCACCATTAAGTGTTGATAAAGCATTTTATTCAGACCATGTAGACCACAATATCTCAATTCACCATGCATAAAAAAAGGAAATGCATCCAAAAAAATTCACAACAATTACATCAAGAACCTCAAACTGATAATGATGAATTTGCACTGCATAAGAAACAATCACTTGCTAGTCAAATCAGACTATTGAAGACTGATAGTTTACCTACTTCAAGTGAATACATGTACTGCAATGTAACAATCAAATTTTTGATTTGGATTACACTTAAACCTTGTATAATGCAGATTTAGTCAACACATTTTCAATTTAACGTGGTCTACAAATGGTGACTTACACTTGGTTAGCGCTGCATGATTTTTGATTTAATGCGGTTTTAAAAATTTCACAAAACATGGTCAATTTGGGTAATCAAAGAAAGAATAAAAAAAGCGCAATTTCAACGTTAAAAAGTCCTCAACTGCACATGTATTTTACAAATAATTATTAAAAGTTTTAGATCATTTGTCAACTGTAAATGTAATTGAGTTCAATTTTTGTCTTTATAAATATTACTCTCAACCGTTGCACATTATTTTCTGGTAAGTTTCATACACGCAATTGTGGCGCAATTGGGACCGGACCCTTGCCACTAAACGAATTAAAGCATATTTTTGGGCCTTGCGAGTGCTTGTAAGCACAATTAAATCTTATACAGTATTAAACCTGAAATACAGTACATATTTGGTACTTATAAAACAACTGAAAACAAAATTATAAAATTTTAAATATATACTGTACATGTGCAAATATTTTAATTTACTAAACAGTAACCCTTTACAATTTACATAATTATTGCAAGATGAAAATTGGTGATAGCCGGCATGCATTTCCTTCCACATGGAAAGAAATTTAAATGCCAAAAATTTAAAATTGGCAAATTTAAGAGTGCCACTATAGCAATTCGCCACTATTCGAGGCACCACTATTGCGGGGCCTTACTGTATGTACATAATGCATTTAGTAATAGAAACTACAACTCCAAAGTTAAAGGAAATTTATTTCTCTTGAAGAAAAAGTTAAAATTATTCTGGATTGTTTGAAAAATGGAGAAAATCAAAGAAATGTTGCAAAGATTATAAATTTAATGAATCAACAATTCGAATAATTAAACAGAATAAACAAAAAATTCGAGATTGTGTTATTGCTGGGTCATCATCTGTTTCTGCAAAGCATGTGGCTCGCGTCAGATATTCTAATGGAAAAAATGGAAAATGCTCTTTCGAATCGGATAGAAGGTTTTACTCAAAAAAAGAATCCCTTTGGATGGAAATGGCATTAAACAAAAAGCTTTAAGACATTTAAAAGAACTTGATCAAAATGCTTCAAAACAGAATCTCGGATTTTGTGCCAGTAATGGGTGGTTTGAAAATGTTAAGAAGAGATATTCATTATGTAGCCATAAACTCAAAGGAGAATCAGCATCAGCAGATGCAGAATCTGCTCAAAAATATCCAGAAGAGCTTCTTAAAATTATTGAAAAATGTAGTTATCATGCAGACCAGATGTTCAATGCAGACGAAACTGTATTATTTTGGAAAAAATAGCCAATGCAGACATACATATCAAAAAAATGAAAAGTCAGCTCATGGATTCAAAGTTTCGAAAGAAAGAATTACTGTACTGCTTTGCAGCAATGCATCAGGTGATTATATAATGAAACCAATGTTTATAAACAAATATTTAAATCCACGTGCAATGAAAGGACTAAACAAGTCTTCATTACCTGTTTATTGGCAAGCCAACCAAAAAGGATAGGTACAACTAGCATGTTTGAAAATTGGTTTTTCAAGTGTTTTGTACCTGATGCAGAAATTTACACTAAGAAAAAAAATATTAACTTTAGAATTTTATTGATTTTAGATAATGCTGGAAAAAAATTTGGCCTCAAGCTGTTTCTGGAAAAAATTTACTTACAGTGAAACCCAAAGTAAATCAAATAATTGAAGTTGGGCACATTTTTGGTAGAGAGGGCTTTTGTGATATGGTTGAAAGCGATATTAGTGAATTAATTAAAAAAGAACTGGATATAAATGAAAAGGAACTGGTGCAATTAATAGATGACAGTGAACAAAATGCAAATGTTACTAAGGGTTCTTGCGAACATAGTAAAATTAAAGAATTCAGTTTAAAAAAGTTAGAGGAAGGAATAGACTTAGCAAGCAAGTTAAAAAGTTTTTTGTCAGACAATGATCCATCAATGGAGCGCTCTGGAAAATTCACTAGGCAAATAGATTGTTGTTTAGCTCCATATTATGAACTTAGTAAAAGAATTAAGCTCAGGGGTAAACAAGCTCTTATTACCAACTTTTTTAAAAACGAAAGCAGTAATCTCTAGTCAAGAAAAAGAGTCTATAAAGTGCTAATTGTAAAGCCATGTGATTAAAATGCTAGTTTAAAATATTTAAAGAATATATTTCATTTAATACCTATGTTATTTTTTGTGTTAATAAATTAAAAAAAAAAATTTGTGGAACGGAACCCTATAGTCTTATATAACGCGATTTTGTATAACACGGTGTTTTTCTAGAACCTAATGTCCGCGTTATACAAGGTTTAAGTGTAAACTGTTTAAAATTACAAAGTGAACAGGCAGTAAAATTTTATTATATGGGTACCAATACACAGAAATTAAATAAATTAAAAGTTAAGACGTTTATTTTTTATTTTGGGATGATGGGAACCAATGGGAAAAACAACAGTGACAAAAGAAATGTTGCTTATTAAAATATATTGAGACAATGAGTCGATTATAAGTAAGCTGATATTTGTAAAATATAAAATAGAAATCACAACATGCTTCCAAGCATGTCCTACGCTGTCAATACATAGTTTGTATAAAAAGTTTCGGGAATAATTTTTTTCTTACATGACTGGACGTCGCAAGGCGCATGCGTCAAGTGGGCTCAGTAGTGAGAGGTCTGACCTCCAAAACGCACCAAAGGTCAGTCGCCTGCATCCATTTGTTTGGGCTAGATCGCATTTTCAGTAGACCCCTGTCAAGTGACTCGGTGCAAGCTCATAGTGTAATCACGACAATTGCACCCAGCCACACCTGCTCCAAGGTGACCAACTACTGGCATCTCCATGATTCCCCAACACCCTTACAATCCTAACTTGGTCCCAGCAGACTTTTTCTATTCCTAAAAGTAGTTAGTTAAATCCTTCCTCAAAGGACACCACCATGTTACCCTATGGCACGTTGGGTAACATGGTGCCAAGCTTGCACGCATAACCTAAAAGACCATCCGGAATCCGCCTACCAGGGAACCTTTGAGTGATGGAAAAGTTGCGGCCAAAGACGCCCTCCTCCACTGAGTCAGCACATGTTAACGCACAATCCAAGAACTGAAAGCTGAAATCACACGCGTTGTTGCCAACAACCAACCTGACACGTGCGAGAGAGTTATTAAAAAAATTAGAGGTTACATGCCAGATGTCATTTTTCATTGTTAAATCGGTGATGTTGATCTACCTAAATATTAAAAAATTTATTTATTTTCATTAAAATTTGACTTGTTTATTCGCTTTTTAAATTGCAAATTTGGCTAATCGAGTTAACATGTGCCGACTCAGTTGGAGAGGTCATATTCTAAAAACTGTTTTTTATCGTTAAATTGGAGGTGGTGTTGTATGTAAATATCATAAAATTATTCATTTTCATTAACATTTGACTTCTTTATTTAAAAAAACACACGTTATTAAATAATTCGTTCTATTGATTAATTCGTTCTATTGATTAATTCGTTCTATTGATTAACTCGTTCTATTGATTAATTCGTTCTATTGATTAATTCGTTCTATTGATTAATTCGTTCTATTGATTAATTCGTTCTGATGAATAATTTGTTCAACCGGTATTAGATAATTCGTTCTGTTAAAAAATTCGTTCTATTAAATAATTATTCCTTCTAATAAATAATTTGTTCGATAAAATAATTTCTTCTATAAATTAATTAGTTCTATTGATTAATTCATTCTCTTAAATAATTTGTTCTATTGATTAATTCGTTCTATTAAATAATTCGTTATATCGAACAAATTTCTCTACACTGTACAGGTATGTGGAATCCTTGTTTTTTTGAAATTCTGTTCTGTAGCTAAAGCTTCTATCAGAGTTACGTCATATATATGACTAAACAATACAGCAAATGAAATTCAAATTGCGCAAGAAAACTAACTATAAAATTAAGACACTTTCTGTTTGAGATAAATTAGCCTATATAAGTTACACATAGCCTAAATAGAATAAAGCTTTTAGCAAAATAATTGCATCATGTCCAGTATCCGTATGAATAAAATAATTGTAGACGAAGACGTCAGTCGTAGGTTACTAAGAATGTGGATGTGACTGACGCGGTAAATTCATCATATTTAGTAACTTGAAATGTAATTCAAAACTTAATATCGATATTCATTATTGATCTTGAAGACTTTATACGCGTTTTGGTACATATGAGCGGCCTGAATGACAAAAATTACGCATCATAGGCGAGAAGTAAAAATTGAGCATCGAAACTTCTTTAAACCATCATCCATCTTGTTTCTACAATCGAAGAAGAAGAATGACGTAGACGACTTGTTGTTTTTCAGGTCATTCCGTTAGCGGCTGACGTCACTCATAAGTGCAATCTAAATCTAAATGTTAGAATTTATAAAACTACGGTACTGTTTTAAAATAAAAAAACTATTTCATTTCTAGTAAATAAAATTTAACATTTGCTTATTAATTAATAATATTAAAATCATTACGATTAAATTACGTTAAATGATTCGAGGTATTATCACACATGTGACGTTTGGTACGCAAAGGCACTGCAAACCACTAATCGCTTGTCTCACCCTGGTTTTCACCACTCTTTTACTTCGTCTCACGAGGGATAGCTTACTCATAAAATATGGAATGAAACATTTACATTTGCGCACAATTTCTTCAAAGAAATCGAGTATTCAGTTTTTAGAAGTGTCTTTAAGAAAATTTAATTACAGTACTGTAATTGGCATGGCATGGCATGTATAAGGAAACAAATCTTTCATCACTCGTCTTTCCTGGTAGGCACCTGTCAATGGGGGAATGGCAGTGTTGTAGCTATGCGGGGGCCGCTCATGATTGATGGAATGCTAAATCTAAAGACAGTCACTCAAATCTCCATAAATCTACAGTATTTTTTGATTGACGATTTCGCTGAAATTTTTTTTTTTTTAATTTTTCAATAGAATGATAGTCTTGTTTAAATTGAATGGTAGCTTATTATTTATAGGAAGAAAAAAGTATAATAATTTTTAAAACGTTACATTTTTTCCAAAAAATTTATTTCCAGAAAAATATAAAATCTTTTAAATTTCATTTAAAAATAGTTCAATCTACATTTCAAATTTAAAATGGATTAATGTGTAAGATTTTGAATTTTTAGAAAACATTCCCATCTGCAACATTCCCATTTCCTGGTTTACCTCAGTCTGGAATCCAGCTTGCCGAAAATATTTTTTAATTGTAGAGGGCGAGACATCGTTCCAGGCATCTGAAAGCATTAAAATTGTAGTGTTTTTTCCCTGCTCCTCTCGGTTTATCGTTTTCAGTACCAATTGTTTTCTATATTGCACTTCTTATTGTCTTCTATATTGCACTTTTTCGATCCATAGGCTCGAGTAGCGAGGTAGTATTTGGAGGAAGGAAAATGAACTTGATGAATTCAAGGTTTTGCTCAGAAGGATGGGCTGGACAATAATTTATCTATGGTCAACAATATTTTTCTATTAACATTGAATTGTTATATTCTCTGCTTTAAATATCTTCCTAAGGTCTCAATTACACAAAAATGATACCCATTCAATATGCTTCCTGCATATACATCTTCATCGACCACCTTCCCCGCCTCAGCTGCATACCTTCGCTTCCATCACTCGATCTTGTCTCTTGTAAACCTTGTCTTGCATCACACGGTTTCACACCTCATATATGTAGTGTACCTAATTTAAGTCTAGAATATTAAACATGTGCGACACCGTATTAAACTGGCATGATCGAGACAAACTCGATAACCTGGACTCGATGCATTTCATAAATGATATAGTGCGTTGAGGCCGAAGGAGGAAATTTTATGCACAGAATAGATCAATAATTCAATGTTAGAAAATTCTTTAAGGTAAAGTTTTTCGATTTGGCATTAAAATATTGACATTATTAAGAGGATTTTAATACTAATTCAGTTGCATGGATCACTTTTTTACAGACACCAAGTAGTCCATATAATACGAAGCTTTTCTACATTCCAGGCAGGCATCATTACCAATGAAAATGTGAATTGCTACCCTGCCTTTTGCAACAACTCATTTTAATGTTCCATAACCCTGTCCTTATTCTTCAGGTGTGTGAAACCTGTTAAAATGGCACGCACTTCTCTATTTCCCAATCCCGTAATTCGAAATAAATTTCTGCGACAAAACGAAGCCATCTGAATTAGTGCATTAATTCGTTTAATAGCCTAAATATTTTAATGACACGAGGAAAAACTTTACCTTAAATATTTTTTTTGGGATTGAATTGTGTGTTTAAAATATTCTCCTTTCTTTTGAACACACGCAGCAACACAAGGACTATGCTCCCCACCTGCATACACAACAGCTTTATCGACACTCTCCCTTCCTCTGCTGCATGCAAACACTTCCATCTCTCGTTCTTTTTTCTTGTAAACCTTTTCTGACATTACACCCCCATATATTTGTATGCGTCTACCTAATGGAAGAAGTAAACCAACGTATTAAACTGGCAATGAGATGAACTCAATCAAGTCATAACAAATGCAGTGCAGGCATAATGAGTGCGCATAATGCTTGCGTTGAGGCTGAAGGAGGATATTTTAAAGGCAGAACCGAACAATTCAAAGCTAAAAAATAAGTCTTAAAAGTAAAGTTTTCATATGTCCCGAAGACGTCGCCATAATAATACGAACGCGTTTCGAACTAGCTTTTAAGTTTTTATTTTGTGCCTTGATCAGATCAATATAATTGAGCTTTCGTCTGTGCAATTAAAGTTGTTTAGAGTGTTTACATCTTATCGAACGACTGGTAGACGTTTGGGACCCATCATCCTTCCCCTTTTCAATATCTCATTCACGGAGTCGAGCGGCATTTCATTCGGATCGCCACTTGGTGTTGTCGTACAGTATCGATCACGACTCTCGCGTTATTAAAGTTGCGCGTGAACATGACATGATTAGAGTATTATTATAAATAGCATTATTATGTTATCTGTTACTACCTTTACATCCTTCGATGAGTTGTTCTTATCGGCAAATAACTAATTATTAAAAAAAATTTAAAAAAAAGAAACATTCTTAAAAGAAATCTCGAAATCTTTTCTCCACGTACTGTCTACTGCTCACAACTGAGAATAGTCTGGAAGTCCACGTCTGATTTGATCGAGGATATCATTCAATACGACACAACAAGCGTCCTTGTCCATAAACTGCAACCCATACTCTGCCGCTTCCACGAATAAGGCTTGCAACGGCCAGACCAACAATCGCTTGAGTACACTAACATAATCTATTCGCAACACCTGTTCCCATTGCCCTTCGCTCAAAAGCGACAAATAATACATCAAGTTGCCACTGCCAGTCCTTGGCAGGGTTTTATAATCATTCGCTTCTCTCACGCTTTTTAATAAAAGCCGCTTCTTTTGTCTTTCGTTGAATTTGGCAAAGAAATACTCGCACGTGGCTCACTTACAATTATTTAGCTTGTACACGAATAGGAAGTTCTGAAAACATCCCCCAGGCAAACTTAGAAAAATCCTATTCAACTCATCCGCATCGCCGTTGAAAGTGCAAGAAAAGTAATCTATTAAGAAGCTGCTATTCACTTCCCAAATATTACATTTCTTATTTATAATATAGTTAAGTACTCTCGTTTTATCTCTGCACCCATTCTTTCAAACAACTGGCGAGCTTCATCCTCCAAACAATTGATGCAAGCGAATTCGAAGCGTCTTTCAATGCTCAATCTTTCGTTTTTCAGCATTAACAGAGCCGTTTTAACATAATCGACAGTGCCGGGCATCGTCCATTGAACTTGTTGCGGTAACAAGATACTTACAAAATGGTAATCATTCAATTCTTCATTATTACTCGTATAATTACACCAGTCGATGAGCTCCTTTCCAAGCGGCCTAACCACATTCAACAGTTCCGTTTTCAATAGTTGAGGCAATGCAAGAGCCAAGACTTTGTTGTTTACTTGTTCCTCAAACTCTTCCCATGGCTCCAATTCTCGTTCTGGTTCGCAACCGATGGGATGACCTAGTGGTTGCTCAATATTGGGGAAATCGCCGGGTAGATGAACTCGTGATTGCGCAATTTTGGTAAAAATGTCACGTTGAGTCCACAAATGAGCGACTATTTTCACCCTAACTAGATGCTGAAGCGACGGAGTTTGCAGCACGAAATGCATCGCAAATTGCGCTTCTTCTACGAGTTAATAAATCAAAAGTAATAATTAAAAATACCCAGAAAATCAATTAACTAAAATTACCTAAAAATGTAATCCCTCGCAGATCGTTAATTCCTTGGAACACGTGCTGGTTGTATACGCGGCATCTTATTTAAACGGTTCCAAACTTTTAACTGCAATAATTATTATGAGTTGGTTAAATATCGTGTGTCCTTAAATTAACGTAGTTTTTAAAAAGCGAATAAAGGAGTCAAATTTTAATGAAAATAAACTATTTTTTTTATAATTACATAGAACAACACCTCCGATTTAATAATAAAAAACAATTTTTAGAATGTGACCTCTACAACTGAGTCGGCACGT
>JAQGAY010001238.1:0-15631 GCA_034698085.1 Polydesmus angustus | reverse complement strand
TTAATTAATTCATTTTATATGACCACCAAAACACAACGCAAACCTCTTTAATTAACCGCATTTCTTATTATATTATCTATTAAACGTTTTGATCGTTTTCGGCACTTCACTTCATGAAGTAACCATTTTCTTAAATTTATTTTCCAAAATTAATTATATTTTCTTTTGAAGATCTAAATAGATCTCACCCCGTACATGTAACAGATCGACTTTATTATTTTCTTTATTTATTTTTTAATTTTATTTTTTTGATGTAAATTTGTTGGTTTCTTTTTTTAAAAAAACTTTTCAATCCTAAAATATTTAATTTACTAGAATGTTTTTTCTATTGGAAATTTGATAACAGTTGTGAAACAGGAAAAAAAATCAATTGCTATTTATGTTTTTCCTCCTGGAGTATTTGTGTTCACTAAGCCCTCCATTTTTATCCCCCACTTTTTTTTTTATTTATTCAAATAAATTCCACGTTTTTTTAGATCTTACTCGCAGATTAAAGGTTTCTGCAAAAGGTGTGTTCTTAAAAATACAATATTTATTTTTTATGTTCTATATTTTAATCGATTTTTTTTTATTAAATTGTCCAGTTCTTCTAGTAACGCCTTAAGGATTGACAAATTTAGTAAGTTTTAAGTGTTATTTAATTTCTGGTTATGTTGTATTGCATTTCTTCACCCAATATCATGTGATGGCAAATTTTATTTTTGGGTCCAGAGGGTCTAAGTCTCTGTTTTTTTGATTTATTAGTTGTATGTAATTATTATTTGTTGTTCCTTTTAGTAAAATAAGTAACGGTTTTTTGAATATTTTTATTTTATTTATTTTCATATTTTTTTTTTTTTTTGTAATTTCATTTTGTTGTTTTTTAATTTTTTTCATTACTTTTTTAAAGAGTGTTTTGCATTTATGTTTTAATTTAGCAGTTTATTTTTTTATTTGTACATTGAATACAGTAGCAAAATATGGATTTTCATATTTTAGTTGTTAAATTCCATGGAAAATGTTAATTATTTTTTCTAAATTCTTAATCGCGTTCTCAAATTTTTCTTACATGTGAAAATTACTATTAACTACGGTAGGCCTAAAATCGTGGTATTTGAAAGTAATTAGTTTAATTTAATTACCATAAATATTATTTCCACATTTCTCATTTCTTTTTTTTTTTTTTTTTTGAAGATTTTACCTTGCTAATTTCTAATTATTTTCTCTAATTTGCTTATTTTCAACTTTTATTATTTTTGCTTGTTAATTGTATTGTTTACTATAAAATACATAATAAATTAAATAAAGATTAGTATCAACCCTTACTATTTTCGTTGTTATTTTATTACGTTTTTGTTTTTTTATTTATTTACAGCTGTTTTAGTGGAATAGAAAACTATTTCGTTTTGAACTATTAAAATTATATTGTTTTAGATTATTTCGAATTATTAAACTAAATGAAAAACGTTTGTAAATGCACTGGTACTGTGTATTTTTATTTTTTTACATAATAGCACAATTACTACTCATGAATTCCGCCAATGTTACATAATTGTTACATAAATGTTACATAATTCAATAATATGAGTTTTTATTTTTTATTACATTTAAATCTTGAGTCATCCATGTCCATTAGTTTTTCAGTCTCTTGAAACTTGTTTTTTCTAATTTATTTTTATTTAAATTAAATTTTAGTTTTCAATAATAGTTTATTTATACTATGATTTATTTTTATTTTTATTTGTGTTTTAAGCTGAAGAATTTATCTATAATTTTAAATGTTTCAATGTTGTGAGTAACAAAAACCTTACTTACTAGTATTATTAATTTATTGCTCTTACCATTGATTTTTTTCTTATTTGGTAAAATTCTAAAATTTTGAACGTTTTTTATTTTTATTTTATTTATCATTTTGTTTTAAAATTTAGTTACTTGGAGTTGTAGCTATTAATTTGGTTTTTTTCTCAATAACTTTTTATTTTTTTAGTATTATTTAAAAAAATAAAGCTAGAAAATGCATTAAAATTACATTTTATAAGTTTTTTTTTATTTGGTAAAATTTTGAACGTTTTTTATTTTTATTTTATTTATCATTTTGTTTTAAAATTTAGTTACCTAGAATTGTAGCTATTAATTTGGTTTTTTTCTCAATAGCTTTTTATTTTTTTAGTATTGTTTAAAAAAATAAAGCTAGAAAATGCATTAAAATTACATTTTATAAGTTTTTCTTATTTACCATGCAATATGCTTTATTCTATCAATTAATTTTATAAAATATATTTGTTTAACAGCGGTTATTTTGTTCTTGGACAATGCAAAAACATCCAAATCTGTGAAATTTATAAAATGTTATCAAAACTTGTTGGAAAACAAAAAATAAATAAATTTATTTTAATAAATAAAAATTGCTGTTTTAATTTTTAATTCTGTCAACACAACGCAAAATAATATTAATAATACAGTAATGAAAAAAATTAAGACTTTGATATTACGGAATTATTCTTTCTTAAAATAAATTTCATTCAATAAGTTAACTCAGTTTAATTTATTACTAATAATCACTTTTATTATCGTTTGTTATTTTCTTTAAAACATAAATAAAAGGTTAACTAAGGTGTAAAAATCAATATTTTTTTATTGTTATTGAAAGATTATTATTGATTTTTATTTTAAGTCTTGCGTTCGAGCTTTAACTGGAAAGTCACTCTTTCTCTAAAATAGTAAGGGATAACTGTGTACGTTTGCAGCAAATTCCTCCAATATTTTTTTAATTTTTTTTTATATAATTATATATTTTTTATTTACTGATTTCATTTTTATGGAAATTTTAATTTTTTAGTTAATGATTTCATTTTTATGGAAATTTTAATTGTTTACTAGCATTTTTTTAATTAATTTTTTGATAACTGTTTTATAAACAAATGTGATCATTAAAAGGTTGATTACAACCGTATCTTTTTTTTTTTTTTCATTCATTATTTTAAATTAATTTTATGTATATATTTTTTTCTAATTTAAATACAGATTTTAATTTTCATATGAAATTAACTTCTTCATTGTGCTTACTTTTAGAGAAAACCTTCAATCATTGAACCATATCATATGGTGTAGCCTAATCATATTGTTGATGGAGTATTTTAGGTTTCACTAACAAAAGTTTTTAATATAATTGTTATAAATATAATTTTAATGAAATTTATTTTCATTGCTCATTATATTTTTTTTCCTCATTTGTAAACATTTGGTTATGTGTAATTGTCATTGAGGTGTATTGTATTATTAATTTTTAATAAGTAATTTATATTTTTATAATTTTCGATCCTTTTCAATAATCAAGCTATTGAAAACTTAATTCTAAATATAATTGAAATTAAAACAGAACAATTTATTTTATTTCCTATGTTTATTTAATGTGCTTTTTATTTGTTTCAATTGCGTTTTGTAATTTGTCAATCAAATGTGACAAGATTTCGATTCAAAAAAAAAATAATTTAAGATCAAATTATGTTTTTGCAATTTTAAATAATTTAAGTCAAATCACAATAATTTGAAATGCATTTGATATTTTTTTACTAATACTAATTTTGCTTTTTCATGAACAAATTTAGTAAATAAGTGTTTTTTAAGAATAACATTTTTGACAATTTAATTAAATTCAAATAAATATTTGTCGCCATTTGCCTTGGCATTTGTTCTACGTTTTGTATTTTAATTTTAACTGTAATTCGGAATTGTTTTTTTAAAGTATGAAGTGGTATTCTTTTCTTACGTTATTTTATTGGTTTTTTAAATTTACTTTTTTTTATTACCGGTATATTTTTTGTAATGTAATTTCGAGTATTATAATTTTCGTAAATTTTATTTTTTGAAATTTTAATATTGACTTTTTTATTTTACATTCATCGTGAGTTTACTCTTAAAGTTTGTGTCTAACATTTTAACTTCTAGTAAAATGCTTTCTATTTCTTGTTGATCAATTATTTTTAATTTGATTCTTATAAAAGGACACTTTTGTGGACAATTGTGTGGTCATTTTCCTTTAATTAATTAGTGTGTTCTTTTGTTAACTCCCAACAGTTCTTGCTCAGTCACTTTAGTGCAATTGTTTTCAATTGATGTTTTTTATTCATTTATTTATTTATTTAAAAAAAACAAGCAAAATTACTTTTTTTTAATATTTTATTTAAAATTATCTCCTAAAAATGTTAAAACTCAATTTTCTGATGTTTCATTTTATTGCTGTTGCTAGTTTTATTTATTTATTGAATTAACTAAAATCTAAATGTACCAAGTTTTTGTATAAGTTTTTATCTTCAGTTATAATATTCCAATTTTTTAAATAACTTTTACTATATTTATTTGCCTTATTCTAAACCTAAATTAAATTAGGCTTGTAAGAAGGCATAAGTTTTTTATTTACCGTAAAGCTTTTTTTTTGAAATAATTGTTTTTTTTTTTAAATGTTTTAATTTAAAAAATTAAAATTTAGTATTTGGATATTCTAGTTAATTTAATGTACTAATTTGTTTATGTGTTCTTAATTTATCTTTTAATTAAAAATTTGTAGAATAATATTTAATTTTTAAGCGAAATAGTACAGCCTATACTAAGTTTATTTTTACCAGTATTGTTATTTAGGAATTGGTGCATGTATATTAATGGGCCTGACAATCTCAACCTGCGTTAATTGAATTTTATTATAAGTTTTGTTTTGATGTAAGTTATTTATTTTAAATAAATCTTATGTATTTTTTATTAGATTTAATTTTATTAAAAAGGTTTTCAGTTCGTTTTTTAATTTAAGACAAAGCTATATTTAATTATTCGATATTAATTTTTTTTTTATTAAACATTATTGCGCAAAGATAATTTGTTTTAAGGATATAATAATTATTAGCTGCATTATTAATCAGAGCAATAATTCTTAATTGAATAACACGTTAGTATTAAAGCATTTAATTTGCGTTTAATTATGTTGATTGCCTTTGATTTGTCATTGAATCTTTACAATTTGTTTTCAATGGCGAAAAATTTTTATAATGTTTAGTAATTTATTTATATCAGTAAAATGTGTATTTTAAAATTAAGTTTAGAAATTTCTACCTATTGTCGATCAAGTGGATTATGTGAATTAATTTCAGTTTTTAATGGGCTTTTTAATGTTTTAATCGAGATGTTGGTTAAGTCATGTTTTGAAAAAATTCCATATTCCAAATTCAATTTTATGAATATTATTTTTAACACCATTTTTTTCTTTTACGATATGCTCCATTTCCTTAATGTTGCGATGTATTTTGTGCGTAATAACTTATTATTAACAGAATTTAGCGCGTATTATTGAGAATATGACGTAAGTTCATAATTGTGATTTTTATCGTTTAATTTTTTATATTAATTTTCATTGTTTACATTATAATTATTAATTGGCTTCTAATAACTTATGTTTTAAAAAATATTAAGTTTTAAATAGTTTTATTTTACGGCATAATATATAATTTTTTTTTAAGTTATTCGTCTCTGAATTGTGTAACCAGGAACATTCCACTAACCATAAGGTTAATTTCTGACCCACAACGTTGTGTGTGTGTTCGTATTCATAACTCATTACAATCATTCTCATGACTGCATGTTTGGTAGATTATTTTTATCTTTAATTTAATTTATCTTTTAATTTCTTTTTACATTGATTTTATTGTTTATTATTTTATTATTTTTTTTGCCCAATATTGTTTTTAAAATAGTTATTTAAAGTCTAGATTGTAAATATTTTTAATTAACTGGAGTTTTAGGGGTTTTTTTAAATTTATAATTATGTAGATATTTATTTACTTTTTTTTAACAATTTTATTTTATTTTAATTATCTCAAAACACTATTTGAAGCTAACGGTATGAACTAGAATTTTTTTTTAAATAAATTTTATACTTTTCAACTTTGACCATTTATGTAACTTCCTATTTAGTACACTTTGCAGTGATTTTTGGAAATGCTGTAAATTAAATTTGTTTTTTATTTAAATTTCTAATTTATACCAAAGTTTGGTTGTGTGATTGGCAATTCGAATTTGATTTATTATTTTTTTTTTTTTACAATTTAACATAATTGTAGACAAATCCAAAATCGGAATAAATGACATTTTTGCAGATTTACAATACCAATTGAACCACAATCTGAAATGGATTTAGAGTTGTGATATATTTCCCTACAATGAAATTCAATCTTTAATTAGATTAATTTTATGTTTTGAAAAAATAATTTATTTTTAAAGTTTTATTTAGTTTTTTATTTACGATTTTTTTTATGCTTTATTATGCTTTTAATTCTTTTGTCTTTATTATTTTCTGTAATTATTTTATTAAATGTTCACTTTATAATAATTTTCCAAATGTGTTTTTTTTTTCTAATTTTTGATTTGAGTGGTTTTTTTTTTATTATTATTATTTATCCCACTGCACTTTCGATCGATTTTATTAATTTCAATATATATTTTTTAATTTAGTTTTCTTCAAACAACCATTTTTATTTTATTATTTTTTTTATGTGCAATCGTTGGTTACTTTTTTTACAATTGAACGCAATGTTAAAAGTTTAATTTATAAACAAGATATTTTTTATTTTTTGCTTCTTGCATTAAATTTAATTTTTAAATGTGTAAAATTCACATCCAATAATTATTATATTTAATTTTGCAGTGCATTTTTTTTTTTTGACTTTTTTATTTTTGTGTGAATTTTTATATAATTTTGATTTAAATATATTGTGATCAAAACTTCTAATTTAATTTTAATTTTTAATTAGGCAAATTATTTCTTGTTATTAGTACGAACTTTAAGTCTGTTTTAGGCATTTTTTATTATCAATTGTCTAATTTTGTTAATAATTTTTTTTTTTTTTTAAATATTCAATCTTAAAAAAATCTTAACAACATAACAAGTATGGGCAAGGGTGAACTTTCACCAATTTATGCTCAGTCACTTTCCTGCACATGTTTTTAAATTAATTTTTAGTGTTTTTTTGTTTTTGTATTTATTTTGTCATTGATTTTTTAAAGTTTTATTTATTTACTCTATTTCAAAAAACCAGCAAAAAATTTTTTTTTTTTTATTTTATTAAAAACTTCAGGCTCAAAATGAGTAAACTCAATTTTCTAATGTATCATTAAAATAAATTCCATTTCATTTATTATCAGACTATTAAGATGTAGTTATTTTGTCATATAAAAATTATTCACACTAATGTATTGTATTGCTATAGCTTTTGATAAATAAAATGTGCACGATAAATTAATTTTTTAATTTTAAAACTTTCAAGCATTTTGACAACTTTAAAATCAAAAAAAAAAAAAACATACTAAAAACTCCCTAAATTACTTTTTTTTATTTTATTTGAAATTTTACCCTGTGGCGTCATCTATTTGCCAATCCTTCATAGCGCCATCGGCCTTTGGCACTGTCAATTTTTTCACCATGTCCATTACTAATTTTGTAGGAACATCTAATCAACGTTCCATCAATAATTCCATCCCTTAAATGTTTTGCTAATTAAAGTGATTTCGGTTTGCTAGATTTTAAGTTTAATTGTATTAATTTTTATTTCTGTTTATGTTTTATGATTACGTGGTTGCCTGTTCTTGGTTGGGATACTAAAGAAGCAATTAACAAATATTTGATTAATTATCATTTTATTTTGTTTCAAAATGCTTTTGATTCAATTGAATTTTGTATATTTGTTTTTACTATTTTCCTTCTTTATTTTTTCATTAATTTTTTTTTTTTGTCTTTAATTTCTTAGAATGATTTTGATTAAATTTTTCCGTTGTTGCTAATTTTTATATTGGTTGAATTAGCTAAAATTTAAACATAGGTTTAATAATTAAATAAATTGGGGTTATTTTACTTAAATTAATTTTGATGTTTTGTTCTGTTCAAGATGTTATTATTTTTTTAATCGATCATTCTTGAACAAATTAAATTATTTTTATTTTTAACTAGAGATAAAAATAAATAAATAAATATTCTGGTTTTTTATAATAATTTTTACTATACATTTAAGTTTTTTTATGACGCAGAATTATTGGTTACTTGCATCGGTTTTTTCTTAATCTTTAATATCTATTATTGCTGTTTTATATTTTTACTTATTAATTTATATATTTTTTATTAAATTTTCATTTAATAATAAATACGGTAGCGTATTTAGTGATTCACCCAAACACCCCCTCGCTCCCTCACGCGTTCCCTTATTTCATTAACATGTATTTGGTGTCCCACGAAGAACGCACTTTTTAAAAAAACTAATAAATCAGTCAACTTTTAATGAAAATGAAATATTTTTTATATTTTTACATTAAATAACACCTCAAATTTAAGAATAAAAATTAATTTTTAGAATATGACCTCTACAACTGAGTCGGTATATGTAAACGTGCTTACGACCACCCCTTGACGGCTAAAGTTTTCGCGGACTTCCAGCCTGCAGCTGCCGATTGCATCTCGCACGTGCCTGCATCTACCGTAGGATTAATGGAAGTTTCCTCGAGCGCATTAATACGTGCCGACTCAGTTGTAGAGGTCATATTCCAAAAATTGTTTTTTATTATTAAACGGTAGGTGTTGCTGAATGTACGTATATATAAATAAATGCATTTTCATTAACATTTGACTGATTTATTAATTTTTTAAAAAGTGCGTTCTCGATAAAATTCTACCTTTATATAAAATAGTATTTCAGCACTTACAAAAACAAATATTATTTTCAAATGTATGATTTTGCCATTTTGTTCTCATTTATTTAAAATAAGCTTAAATTATGATTTAAATATGTTTTATTAAGCTAAGTAGAAATTTTGGTCTATGGATGGATGTTATTTACTTAGATTTTTTTGGATTTTCAAACCATGTGGTTTTTGATGCGCGCCATGTGTTTTTCTAATTGTTTCATTTTTCAAACATTCTTTCTCTTTCAGTGTGTAATATTATTTTGCTTAGGTTTTTATTTAAATATATTCTTAATTAAAGATTAGCAAGTATTATTAAGTAGATGAATGTTATTTATTTAGATTTTTTTTTAAATTTTTATTTAAAAAAAAAAAACCATAATGTTAAAATTGCATAAAATGTGCTCACATATTTTACATGAATGCATTTGATTTATTTATGAGTAAACTACATTTATGTATTTTATTTTAATTTTTGAACATTATAAGGATTGACTTTATCTGCCATTAATTTTTTATGAATTTAAATTTTATTATTTTGTAATTTTATTTGCTGAATTTTTTTTATTAAGTTTTATCAGAATTTTAGGGTTGACTTATAATTCAGCTGCAATGTATAGGAAAATTCAAAATTAGTCATTTTCACATTAATAAAACGACTTCATAATCACTGTTGTCTTTTTTATTCCATTCTTTCAATTAAAACGATTTTTTTATATATTAATTTTATACTGGTATTAGTTTTTGAGAAGCATTATTTCAAAATTTGCACTTTTAATTGGTTTTCTTATTAACTAACAATCAACTGTTACTTCCTGCATTTGGACAACTCTAACATAGGATTGAAGATATTACATTATTGCTTAAGTGATTTTTTCAAACTAAATTTTTGTTTTTTTCAAGCGCCATTTAATTATAATATAATATAATGTGAGAATGTTAGCTATTAAATTAACTTGGCTAAAGAATGTTGTCGAGCTTAAGGTCAAGGTAATGCATTTCCTTGTAAAGTCGCGGTTTTTAGTATTTTTGTATTTTATTATAATTTTAGAAAAAGTTTAGAATTTTTTTTTAATTTTCGTGAACACTTGGTTGCATCAGTAGTAAAATTGTTTTGTCAATTTCATATGTTTTGTAATTAATATTTTTATTATGTAAATAATTTTATTTTAACTTTAGGTTAAAATTATGGGACTAACATTCTTTAAAGAGATTTACAGTCCCTGTTTTCCAGTAGTTTGCTTAAAAATTTATTTAAATTTTAAAATTTTTTTAATTTTAAATTTTTTTTAATTTTAAATTTTTTTTAATTTTAAATTTTTTTTTCTTTATTTTATGTTAATATTTAAATTAATGAGACTTGTATTCATTAAAAAAAAATACTTTTATACCTTTTTGTTATTTCAAATGAAAAAAGAAATGTTCTTTTTTTAGGTTATTTTTTTTTCTTTTATTACTTAGAAATTAAGGATCAAAAAAATTAAATAAAATTGTCTTACTTAATACTGTTTATTAATATTTTAATTTTTTTTTATTTTTTTATTAAAATAAATACTGAAAAAGTTTATTTTACAAAACTATTATTGAAAAAATATACTTTACTTAATTTTGAATAACCTTATTGAAACGGTGTGAGACGGTGAATTTATTTTTTTTGACCAATTTTACTTTTAATTAATTTTAGGGTTAAGATTACTTTTGCCGACACTTAACTTTTATAATTTTTTCTGTCAATTTTTTTTTTTTTTGTCTCGTATTTTTTACATGTTTGATAGTTTTTGGTTTGAAAATTAATTTCTTGTTTTTTTTTTGTACTCGTAATATAATTTTTTTTTTTTTTTGTAAAAATGAATTAAAATTTTTAAATGCAAAAACGAAATGTTATTGAATTTTAAAAAATAATTTATACGATTTTAGCAATCTTATCTATTGTTAAAACTTGCCATCTGTGGTTTGTTTTGGTTTTAATTTCCTTTTCCACTTCTGATGAATTATGTGTTTTTCAGTGTTTTCTTTATGCAATACAATTTTTAATGAAAATTGTTTAAAATTTTATTATGAATTTAATTTGTATAGTTTTATTAATTTTCTGTTAAATTTTATGAAAGTTTTACAATAATTTGATCTTCTAGTTTTTTTTTTTAATATTACATTTTTTTGAAACCAAGTCTATTATAGGCTGTTAAAATAAAATTATTTAAAGAAAATTGGTTTTTAAGCCTTTCAATTTCTTTTTCTTCATTTAATTTAATTGACAGTTTACCTGGCTGGCTAATTTAATGTTGAAGCTCATTGAATTTTGCATTGATATTTTTATATGGTTTTTTGTTAACTTCGATATATTTAACCATGATATTAATTTTAATTTTTTGTTTTTGTTTTTATAAATGTTTTTTGTGCCATGGGTATTAGTTTTGATACTAATTCAGCATTAAAAGTCTCTGTGAAATATAATTAAAAATAAATGATTAATTTTCATTTTATTTATCTACCTGCTTTCTAATTTCTTTCTAATATTTTTGTTTATTTTCTTTGTTCTTTCAATTTTATATTTTTTTAATTTGTTACAGTTACACAATAATTACGATTAATTTCTTTTTGTTAATTTTCATAACGTTTTTCATTTTTAACTTACAATATAATTGTATTTATTTATAAAACACAATTTTACGAGATAAGTTTAGTAATTATTAAATAGTATTTTACATAATAAATTAAAATTTTTAAAAATTTTTAAAATTGTTGTAATTTTATGTTTTGTTGTTATTTTTTTATGGTTGTATAAGTTTTGTTTTTATAAATAAAATAATATATGTATTTCATTTTATAATTTATTTTAGCAAAAAGCTTTTCAGTTAATTTTCTCAATTAATCTGCATTGCTTGGCAATTCGGCTCGCAAAAATTTTCAAATGTAAGTTTATTCAAATGCATAAGTATATTTTTTTTAAAATTTAAAGTTGTTTTAATTTTATTATTATTATTATTATTTTAGTTACTTTATTTTGTGTAAAAATTGAGGAATATAAATTTTGATATTGTTGAGTGGCTATTAATTACGTTATAATTTTGAATTTTTGACTTATTATTAATAAAATCGAAAAATTTCATAATTGTTTTTGCTCTCTACGGCTGTTTCAAAATAATTATTTTGGGCAAAGGTTTTTTTTAATTATTATTTTAAGAATTAATAATTTTTATTTTGAAAGCATAGAGTTTCCTGGTGTTTCGTGTTTCCAGTGTGAATAATTTTAATCGTATGAGATGCTTTATTTATTTTCATTAATCAATTTTACTTTACAAAATTTTATGATTAAAATACAAATGAATTCTTCAAACATTTTGGTTTTTTTCTGGGGCAAATATTGCGTTATTTGAAATGACAATGACTTGAAAATTATGTATTGTTTGTGAATTTTTTATTGATTAGTTTATGTGTTAATTATTGGTTCTTGGTTTACGTATCAATGTTTATATGATGGTCCCTCTGATTGAGAAGTGGGTACATTGAAGAACACTTTATCAATTTCTATTATATTATTTTGGTAAAAAATTATTCTCTATAATAATTTTTAAAATATTTTTTTTTTTTTTCAATTTTATTATTTTTTTTTACCCAAACAACGATTTTTTTTTTGTGTTTTTTTTTATTTTAGTTACTCGGCTTTAATTGAAAGTAAATTTTAAAGCTTTAATTCTTAGACAAAATATTTTCTTGGTTCCAATTTCTTTTTTTTAATTTTGTATTTAATTTAATTATTTATTAAATTTAATTCGCTAAACACTAAATTTCTTAAAACTTTAATGTAAATTACTTTCTAATAAAATCGGTTATAAGGTTTTTTAAAGAATTTTATTATTTTTATTTTATTAGTTACTGTTAAATATGTTTTTAAAATTTTCAAATTAATTGTTTATTTTCACATTTTAATTTTCTTCATTTTTTCTTTTAAAATATATACTTTTTCATTGAAGTAAATAATTACTAAATTTATACCGAAATATTCAATCTATAATTATAATTTTTGTGCATCTTAGAGGGTCATTGCTAGATGACGTTAGTTTTAATACATAAATAAATCAATAAAATTAGTTTACATTAATTAATACTTTGCATTGAATAATAAAAAACAAAATTTTTGGTCTGTTAAAATTAAATTCCCACTGTTAAATGGGAATTCTTATCAATAATTATTATTATTTAAAATAGATGAACTCCATGAAACCAGTCACAATTGAAATAAATTTTTTTTTTCTATTTTTTTTTTCACACATTTTTTTAAAAATTATAATTTAATGATCAACATTGCACCAACTAAAGAATTCTAGGGGCCAATTTGGTGTACATTTTTTTTTAATCTTTAATATTTATTTGAGTATTATAAAGTTTATAGTTGATATATAGTTCAATATTTTTATTTGTGTTTTGTTAAACAATTATTTATGTTATTTAATTATTTTTTTATCTTTAATCCTTTAATATTTTTTTTATTTTTTGTTGTACAATTTTAAGTGAAGATTTGCAAGTATTTTTACGTGGACAAATATAATTTTTTTAGATTTTTTTTTAAATATGATTTCTCAATTAATTAAAAACTCTTTCTTCATTTTAAAATGGCATGAAATGTGCTCACACATTTACATAAATGCATGATTTATTTAATTAGCTTTAATTAGTTTTGGTTAATTTTTCAAGTTTACATGTAGATATTTATTTACTTAATCTTACAACAATTTTATTACATTTTAAAATTTTAAAAAAATTAATAAAAGCTTATGAATTACCAAAGCAATTTTTAATTTTTTTTTATAATTAGTTCAATTTTAATTGAAATTTGTTTGCAATTTTTTAATCAATTGACTACTAGTTTTACAATATAATTATTAACTCATGATTAGTACAATTATTCATTGATTTAGTTTTTTAAGTTGAAAAGTTGTTTTAATTTTATAATAAAATTAAAACGAGTTTATTATTTATTTTAGTATTTAATTTTAAAAGAATTTAATAATTTAGTAATTATCCTGGGCCGCATAAACAACTAAGTTATATTAAAAACTTTTAATAGCTTCAATCAATATTTTTATTTGTGTTTTGTTAAACAATTATTTATGTTATTTAATTATTTTTTTATCTTTAGTCCTTTAATATTTTTTTTATTTTTTGTTTATAATTTATTTTAGATTAAATTTTTTAATCTTGCTGTGTTTTTTTTTTTTGTTGATAAATTTGTTAATTCTTATTGGAAAATTTTTTTTTTTTTAGCAAAAATTGCAAATTTGTCGTGTTTCACTTAAATATTGTACAAAATGTAAAGGGCTTTTTCATTCAATATTTTAAGTTATTAGTTATGGTATAAATACGATTTTGTAATTGCAAGTGTCACACTTCTCTTATTTTCCGATGATAGCGAACTAGAGGTCATTTCTTAGGTTGCATCTTTTAATTTTTTATATTGATTTTTCTTGTTTACATTATAATTAATTGGCTTCTAATACCATAATGTTCTAAGAAATAATAAGTTGCCTTAATATTTTTAAATAGTTTTATTTTATGGCACAAAATATAATTTTTTTTAAGTTGTTCATCTCTGAATTGTGTGACCAGGAAAATTCCACTAAACCATAAGGTCAATTTCTGACCAACAACATTGTGGGTCATTCTCATGACTGCATGTTTGGTAATATTATTCTTATCTTTCATTTAATTTCTTTTTACATTGATTTTATTGTTGCTCGATACCTTTTTTTTTAATAATTATTTAAAGTCTAAATTGTGATTTATTTCATTAACTGAAGTTTTGAAGGGTTTTTTTAAATTTATATGTAGATATTTATTTACTTTATTTTTACAATTTTATTACATTTCAACTATCTCAAAAAGTATAAATTAGGATTTTTTTTACAAATTTTATACTGAATTATTACAATTACTGAACATGCTAAACTGATATTTATAATTTAAATTAAATTTGTTTTTTATTTAAATTTGTGTGAATTTTTATATAATTTTGATTCAAATATTTTGTGATCAAAACATTAATTTAATTTTTAATTAGACAAATTATTTCTAATTATTAGTACGAACTTTAATTCAGCTTTGGGCATTTTTTTGTCAAATTTTGTTAATATTTTTTTTTAAAAAAATTTTAAAATTTTGATAACAGTTGTGAAATTGGAAAAAAATCAATTCTTACTTACCATAAGTTTTTCCTCTTGGGGAATTTGTGTTCACTAGGCCTCCATTTGTATCCCACAATTTTTTTAAGTTTAAATTTAAATTTATTTTTAAATAGCGGTTGAGCTGGTTTAGCCTAATATCATTTAGTTTTTATTTTTTTAATTTTAAATTTAACTTTTTTTTATATTAAGTTATTTTCATAAGATTTTAGTTTAATCCCCTTAAATTACCCTTAATTATTTCAGTAATCAATTTTTTTTATTTTAATTTTAAATTAACTTTTATTAATTAAAACTGTAAAATTAAGCTTTAATCTGGTTGAAAATAAATTTTGAATTTAATAATTTTTTTTTAAAATGAATGATTTTACTAGTTTTTTATTTTTTAGAAATTATTTAACCACGTTTAAATTAATATTTGATATAATATAAATTTTAAAAAATGCACAACCCTCGCGTTTTATTCAGGTTAATATTATATGAATGGCTTATTAAATTTATTAATCTATTTTATATATTTTTTTATGATTCTTATTATCATATATTAACATTTCACATTTTCATTTTCATTAGCTTTGTTTTATGTTGTTTAATGTTTTATTAATTATTATTTTAAGCTATTTTTTGCTCCCATCGCATTTGAGCTATCCGTTAAGTACAGAACAAGTTTAAATAATGGTGAAATCCCACCAATTCATGCTCAGTAACTTTAGCAATACCTGGTAGTGTTTTTTTTTTTTTTTTTTTTTTTTTACACA
>JAQGAY010001237.1:0-15642 GCA_034698085.1 Polydesmus angustus | reverse complement strand
ACTTTTCTTATAAAATTCAGTAACTTTTCTTATAAAATTCAGTAACTTTTCTTATAAAATTCAGTAACTTTTCTTATGAAATTCAATAACTTCTCTTATAAAATTCAGAAAAATTTCTGTCATAACGTGGAAACTTTTCTTATAAACTCCTCTTGTTAAATTCATAAACGTTTTTTTATTATTATTATTTCTCTCATTAAATTCAAAAACTTTTCTGGTAAATTCAGAAACGTATATGATAAAATTTATAAATCCTCTTATAAAACTTAAGAATTTCCTCTTGCATTCTAAAATTCGAATTTTTTTTTTAAAAAACCTTTTAACATTCCATGTCGAAGTGAGAAATTGAAAGAGGAGTGTTTTAAAACGTTGACCGTTACCAAAAAAAGAAGTCTCTAATACATTGTTAGAAAATAAAAAAAAACGTGAAATCGAGATTTAACCTATAATTATTATTATTTCAAATAAATAATTCTAAACAACGTAAAGTTTAAAAAAGTTGCATTAATAAGCTTAAGAGTGGAAAAAGTGTGGATGATGGAGTGGATGCGCCTGGACACCAGAGAAAAAGAGAGAGGAGAGAGAGTGGCAGGGGGAGATTTTCTCACCAATCAACGTTCATCTCCGAGAGAGGGTTCACTCTCAGTAGTTTGTTCGGAAAAAGTGAATGCGAAGAAGGAGGTGGTCACCGAAAATGATGAACGGTCAGAAAGGAGAAAAAGAAACAGAAAAAACCGGTCTTTAATAATCATTTTCTCAGATTATGTTTAAAATATTTTATCTTAAAAAAAAAAAAAAAATATTTCTCCCTACTCAGTACTCCTCCTTCCTTCTTTCACCTCATCGTTATTTGTGCGGGCATTTCGTGCACTGGGTCAGTTCGAGATTTTGAGTTGGGTTCATCCAGGTAGGAGTAAGGGAGAGAGAGGTGATTGGCCCCTTTCCTAAGCACACGGTGGTCGCTGCCAATATAAATCAAAAGACATGGACGATGATGCTGAGAGAACGCCGAGTGTAAAAATACGTGTTCGCTATTTTTGTTGGGTCATTTTTCTCGTTCTTCATCATTTTCGGCGTATTTTACGACCCATCATTTTTTTTTTATTTTTTGAAAATTTATTTGACGTTAAGAAGCGAGAACGCATTTTTAAAGTTATTTTTTCTTCCCCCGATTTCCTAAGCTTTTTGAACCCTTCAAAAAATTTTTTGGAGATGGGGAAAATACATTGGTGGAATATAATATTAGAAAAACTTATTTTTTGAGTTTTTCGGGAATTTTAAATCTTTTTTTTTTTTTTTCTTAATTATAAATTCGGGGGCTTGAAATTTATATCTCCCATCTTTTTTTATTTATTTACTTCAGGGGTTTTTTTAAAAAAATTTACGAGCGAAGACCTTTTTCTGTTATGAAAACTTATTCTTGCTCTTTACTTATAATGTTGCTTTTAGAGTTTAAAATTTGTCCCGTTTTTATTTTTTATTTATTTAATCTTCCCCCTACATACGAGAGAGAAAGTTTCAATTTTTAAATGGATTATTGCGTCTATTATTTAACGTTACTAGTGAATTATAGCATTAATTGAAAAGTTATTACTCTTTCAATTATTATTATTATCATTTTCTTTTTTTAAGCTTTTTTTTTTTTTTTTTGGTTGGTTTTTATTTTTTTTTCTCGTTGGTAAAGTTTCTATTCAACTTTTAGTTGTAGGCGTCTTCTCTTGCGTGTGGCCTATTTATCATTGTAGTTGTGTCACAATTGTCTATGTAGTTTGCCTATAAAAATGATATAGTGATATAGACGGAGGTCAGTGGGGGGTTTCATATTTTCCATCTTTTCTTTTATGTCTTTTTTTTTACCCTTTCTTTTTTTTATGTTGTTTTTTTTTTTTTGATAAGGTTCATGCGACATTTTGTAATTTTCATATTCGCACACCCGTTTGTTTTGTTATATTTTGTACTTATTTAACGCTCAAATTCGACTTTTCTTCTTCATTTTTTTCTTTCATAAAGTTCCATTAGTTCTGAATGGTTAATTGAGTTCAGATTTCGTGTACACTACTGTACGTTTTTACATTAAAATAAATTGCAAAAATGTACGTTACGCGAAATTCAATCATTTTGTTTATTTATTTATATTTTTTTTAAAGAAATTTCCATCTAAATCATTTTCAGTACAATGTAACAATGAATTTCGTAGTTTTAGTTTGAACTTTTTTTAGTTCTCGGAGAGAAATAATGAATTTTATTACGGTATAGTGTAGGACTAAATTAATGCTCAAAATTAATGCCTCGAATATTATAGGTTTCTTTTATTTATGGAATTGCTAATCAGTTTTGGGTGTTGTTTACTTTTTCATTTTCAACAAGTTTTTTAGAACAAATTATCTTTATTTTCTTGAACTATTTTTATGTATAGATTTTACTGTATTACGTATTTTTATTGACATTTTGGGGGGTTTTTTTTGAGGGTTAAACTAATAATTTTAAAAATGAGTTTTGAATATGGAATAATTATTGTTATTAAAAAATTTTACTATTTATTTTAGTAATTAAAGCGTTGGCGTTTGATTTGCACTCGAAATACGAGTAAAACGCCTAGTTTTTATTTTTAAATAAATACAGTTAAAAGATAAAAGGAATGTTTTTGGGGAAATGAAACACGAGCGCGAACGACTGAGGGGGACCTAAGGAAAACGGATGGAGTGATGGGAGTGAGTGAAACTATTGCAAAACTCGTTTGCTGTTTATTGCTTTTCGTTTCGTTCGGGAATGACGTTTTTGCGAAAGAATTCGAAGCTGTTGTCACTAACACGAGGTTTATTGAACGTGAAAAATACGCTCGGAAAAATTTCACGTTTTGTGCTCGACTTCACACGTTCTTTTTCAAAAATATTTCCTACATTTTTCTCTTTTTTTTTCTTCAGTTTTATTTTATTCTATTTTTTTTTTATTATTAGGTTCGTGTTGTTTGAGAATTTCCAACTCTTTAATTTTTGAAGTGCGCGCGGGGCATAACTTATCGATTTGATAAATTATTAGTAGAAATATTTTACGAACAATAAAAGTTGACATCTTGTTTGGTAGCGAAATAATAATAAAAAGTAGTAAAAAAATAAATAAATAACAAACAAAACAAATTCTTTTAAAGTTACATTCAGTATGTAATAACCATAATTATTTCGGTAGCAATAATTTTCAGAGAAAGTTATTATTTTTTTTGACAAATTTTTAATTGAAAAAAACGTTCTGAATAAACTTTTTTTTAAGGGCAAAAAAATAGGTTTATTACTTTGAACGTCAGTCAAATATTATAGCAAACTAAAATCAGTGTAGAATGATATTTAAATAATATTGAAAGATGTGTTTTTGGACGCAACAATTAAATTATTATAATACAGTTTTACGAGGCAAAACTTAAGGATTAATCCGTTTATTTTGACTTTAAATACGTTAATTTTAATCCTAAGCTTTAAATGGCAAATTTAAGCTCTTAAAACTCAATAAATATTTTGCGGTTAAGCTTAAGCCCAAAATTTCTGATGGTAGATTTTCAAATTTTGACCTTAAAATTTAGATCCTAATGTTATATCTATTATTAATTTTGACACTTGACTCTTAAAACTTCATGGTAAATCCACTAAGTTTGATTGCAAACTCTTACTTAATGCTAAATTTACTAATTTCCTTCCTAAATTTAATGGTAAATCCATTAATTTTGACCTCCAACTCTAAAACTTAATAACAAATCCATTAATTTTGATCCTAAACCCTTCATCTCAATGATAAATCCATTAATAATTTGATCCTACACTCTTAAAATTTAATGATAAATTCCATCGCATATTATCTGTTGAGAGTTTTTTTTTTTTTTGGTTTAGTTTCTGTGGTTCTAATTACAGTAAAACATTTCTTGGCGTCATATTTGTATGGAGACGACAGTGCGTGTGTGTCGTTTTGAAACCGCATTCGCATCGATTGAACGAACGAAACCAACTAATTAAAATTCTGAAGAAGGGGTTGATTCATCGTTTGGTTTGTGTATCACGAAGTTTGAAAGTTCAAAAGCCAACACAACTCCCTCCGATGGAATTTTTCAACTGAATGCGAAATAACGTATCGGCGCCAAAATAAAATTACAAAAAAAAAAATACAGTAGGTGCAGAAATTATTCCGTCTTCACAATAGGTTCATGTTTTCTACGTTGCTACACGCAGCACTGTGGTTATTCCGATTCAACGTGAAGAGTTGAGTGGAACGACCGAAAAGTGTTTCTGGCTTTGACGACGTTTATTAAACGTAAGCCACTTGGGCGCAATTAACGCCAGACTAAATTAACAGTAGAGCAGCGCGCACGAACTGACCAATTTAAAAATTGGGTTTTTCTCTTTTTGGCTAAATACCTTAGTTGATAATTATTTTCATCTACGGAATCGCGAACGTATGTTTCGTCTCAACTTTTATATAAACGCAACTCGCGCGAGGATTGAGAAGAAAATATTATATTTTTCGTTGTTTCTCGACGAGGAAAATAAAATTCATTAACTCTTTCTTCTTATTTGTCAGAATTAAGTTGGAAAAGATTTGTTAGACAATATTTCAATATTAACGCCGTATTTTGAAATTATTATTTATGAATTACGTTTTATATAGATTTACATGGCGTACACATTCCTGTTTATCCGTTTGGTATTGTTTAGTTAATTAGAAATTTTTTTTTTCTTGAGTGATAAAATATTTATACGTTTATTAGAGTTTTGCTGTAATTTTGCTAAGAGAAGATTAAGTTTTGGATAAAACCCGGTTTGATAAGATTTTAGTTTGCACTTTTGTTTCCCAGTCTATTACCCCGATGTTGAAATCTACAGGCTACTGTAATACAGTATGTTGTTGTTATCAAATGAAAAGCAGACTTCGCTTGCAAATATTTCTCGTTGATTCTTTTAAATTAATTAACGCCGCATTTTACTGCGTACCGGTATCCTCAAATTTTTCGATTTAAAGAAAGTGAAATTTGTAATATAATTTTTTACCGTCAAATTTTTAAAATTTAGGATACAATATTGAAGCTTGTAGACATTTTATCTAGTCATATAAAGTCGATTTAACTAGTTAATTAAAACTTTTTTAAATATCGGCACCAGGTAATTAAAATTATTTGTGCTAAATTTTTTTATGGTTTGAACAATTTTATTTCATCGAAAAATGAGTGTGCAAAACGCATTTTCGATATTTACACGGTTTAGTATGGTAAACTGATTTTCTGAAAAAACTGAAAAAGAGATTTAAAATTAGATTTATTTTAAAAATATATTATTGAACGTAGTTTTAGAAATCATGCTCGAGGAAGTCTTGAAATTCCATTTTCTAAAACTAATTTCACAGTCACCAAAACCGAAGTCGCTTATTTTGAGAAATTCAAGGGGAACGATGAAATTGAATAATGGATTTTTAATAATATTAACCACATTACTTTAAAACGTTTTCCAAGTTTTTTTTAAAAAAAAAATTGTGGTGTGTGTAGTTTCAAAAACATGTTTTCTTGATTTAAACAGCACTTAAATTCAAATTATGTAAAGAAAATGCTCTTTGAATTTGAGTTGAATAATCTATTATATAATTTATTTAAAAATTAAGTACGGTAAAGATAAATTTCAAAGTTCATAAATTCAGCTTATTTAAGTTGGAGAGAGTTTTTTTTCTCGTTCTCTCTCATGTTTTTTTCCCGATTGAAACTTGAAGTGTTATTTTGTTCATTTTATTATAATGAAATGTCATTTTCATGTTGTTTTTTTTTTTCATCTTCTTCTTTTTCCGACGTTGTAAAGTAAAACAGTATAGTATCGAATAGATCCATGACCTAGTTTAAGCTTTCTTTTTTTATATACATGTGTACCGTATATATATATTTTTGGCCCCTGTTTGACACTAGTTTATTGATTATTTTACTGTAGTACACGCAGCGAATTACACGCTCGATAAAGCCCAGTTGAGTTCTCTCAGCCTATGCACTTTTTCAAATTGGGAAGTTTTTGCCGCAGCGTTCTTTTCGCTCTCGTCTCGTTTATAGGTTACGAGTTTACGCCGTTTACTACATTTCTTCGCGTCCAAAAACTTTCTTACGCAATATATCTCTTCTTATATTAAGTAGATGATTTTTTTCTCCGAGTTATAATTTTTTTTTGGGGGTTGAGACGTGTAACTTATTTGGCAGCGTATCATCTTCGATACAATGAATTCGAAATAAAGAATTTAATTTAATTCATTTTGTTCAAATATACTAATTGCGATGAGAGATTTTTCTAAACGATAAAAGAAACATAATAATGCGTATTTAATCAATTGCAATCATTTAATTTGAAAATTGTTTACGCTAATTTCGACAAAATTTAAATTAATGTCGTCATGAAGGATGAAATGTTTTTGCAATGCAGTACACGTGTTCTTAAAATCTGGATTGAATTGCGAAATTAATTGATATTGTTTACGAGTTGTTAGGTTTTTAAAAGAAGATCAAAATTTTTCCAACTGTGATTTTGTAGAACCACATTCTAGAACAAAAATCAAATGTTAAAATAGTTTAGAAAACAGTATACCGGTACATGTATTTCAAAATAGGTTCGACTTTTCAAAACTCCACAGAAAAACTCCCCCATAGATTCATCTGGTTTAATTTTTATTATTTTTTTTTGTAGTCACATTAAAAATTTAGTTGCGTTGGTAGCTATTGTTTTTGCCTTGCGTTGGAAGGCTACGAGAAGTTTCCTTTCTTGTACAAAGTTTAGAAAAATTTCTTTCTCGAATAAATTAAACTGGTTTCACGAACAGAGATCCGAGATTTAGATACAGCTTTAAAATTGAATGGGCTTGCAACATTAAACACATACAAGTACACGTCCATTATTTTCACTTTTTTAGTTAAAAAGATGCATTTTATAAATTGAAAATCTATCGATTAGCGCAATATAATAATACATTGTGGATTCTAGTTTGTACATGTTATTCAATGGATAGTATCATATTTTTATTAATTTCAATGGAGGATTTTTAAAATTAAGAGATAAGAGTTTAGTTTTGAGTTTCCAATTTATATTGCAGTGGCATTTTGAGTTATATTAATACGCTATCTACACCGGTATACAGTTACTGTACTATGGTATTAGATTTTGCTGCATTTATTAGTCCCGAAATTAGCAAACATAGAATTACCTGCTTATTGCTGGTAAATTTAATTAAAATTATTATTTAAACTTTGCCAAAACTTTTAAAAATAATTTTTCGTTTTATTAAAGTTTGTTGTGAGTATTAACGTACAGTAATTTAATTTTAAGTAACGAAATTTTCTCGTAGGAAAAAGAAAAGAGGGGAGAAAAAAAAATTAATTTCAAGTCTAATAAAAATGTTTATCACGCGTATTTTTAAATGGTTATGTTGGTTTTGTATAAGGGGTGTATAACTATTACCCGGCGTATCACCTTTCTTTTAATGAAACGGTTAAAGCTATCGCAGGTAGCCGTAATGTATAAAGAAGGTTTTTTTTTTCTTTTAATAATAATAATAATAATAAAAAGAAGAAGAAAGTTAGTACAAATTTAGGTTTTATGACGACGTTCATGTTAATCTACTTTTATTGTTCTTTCTGAATAAATAAGTCGAAAACTCGAACGGCGAAGCTATTATATAGATAGTTAACGGTGTTACGGTAATAGTAGTAGTAGTAGTAGTCTTCTGGCGTCCTCTAAAAATTAAAAAAAAAAAAAAAATAGAAAGAAAGAAAAACACCGTGTTCAACAAATCTTTTACGATCCTTATATAGCACCTCATAAAACGTTTCCCCATAGTGACGTAATGGCACGAGTTTATATGGGAGTCTTCGCTCAATCTAAACGATACACGTTATAAGAAAAACTTTGTTTCTTTTAACAAAGTTTTAAAACTTTTTTTTTTTTTAACTTTTTATTTTTCTTTGGAGTTCGACGTGTTTTGTAACCTAATTTTAGCTGTCGACAGCAAAGTAGGAGCAATTAGACGCTGTTGTAAGATTCTTTTGGAATTAGTTTTTATTAGTATATGGAGAAGGGAGCAATTTTTATTACTCTTTTTTTTTTTTTTTAAAAGGGTCTAGGGCCTTACATAAGCCTTTGCACCTCGTTAAACTTTCCGTGGGTGCGTGCCTTTTTTTGTCTGTCGAACCTTCTCTTTTTTCCCCCAGCACACTTGAAAAGGATATTGCGTGTGAGAGAGAGAGAGTTAGAAGCCTAAAGCTAAATTGGTCAAATAGATCCCTTGTATAACTTTATTGTCTTCTCGTCTTTTTTTTCTTTCAACGACTTTTTGTATCTTTAAATGGAAGACCAAGAAGAGCGGAGACTGTGAGGGTGACCTTTCTACTTAACTAACATTACGTAAGCTGTGAGAGAAAGTGAAAATAAAAGAAGGGGCTCCCCTTGTGCTCCAGAAACAAATAAGGTCGTATAAGTTGACGTAAGGGATACTATATTTAAAAAGTCTTTCACCAAGTCCGAGCTTGACCGTTTTCAATGCCATCTTTGTTCAGTTTTTCAGAGGTCAACAAACTTTTTCTTCTAATTAGGAACTCGGTGGCATTTTTCTGCTTAAAAGCTTCTTCTTTTATACTTTTATTTTTTTTCGAAGAGCAGTCTTGTTATTCATATTTTCTCAATACAGTATGTACGTGCATCAGTTTTTCTCATGGTGACCCAATGGACACGTAGTCTACTGTACGTACTGAACTTAATTTTTTTTTTTTTTTGGTTTGGGTTCATGTTTAAACCCAAATTTTGAATGTCGGGTGGCAGTTTTGTAAACACTGCTGAATCGCAACAGGTGAAAAAATGTATACAGCGTATGTTAATATGCGGCTGAACAAAGTTTTGTAACGGGAACAGATGTGAGAATGTAAGTACATGTACATGTATATATAAATATTTCGTATACAATAGTATTTTGCGTAATGCAAAACGTTATTATTTTTGGTTTGTCGTTTAAATTTTATTTCCGTTTAAAGATTAGATACCGGTAAGAATATTGTGACGCCAATTTATTAATTTGATGATTATCTTATAATAATATTTTAACGATTTTGTTTATTTAGTAATCGCCGTATCAGTAATTTTACGGTTATACGAAACGTTATCTTTTACAGTAAGGCGTCTATTTACATGGAAATTAGTATGCTGTACAAACAAGATGTTTTTAAATAGACCTAGTTGATTTTTTTTAAAAATAAAATGTAAGAATGTCTTAAAATACTTTTAAATTTGACAAAAAGTTTTTTTTTTTTGGTTAACGGGAAAAATTCACGAAGAATGTTGATTTTTTATTTTTTTGCTTCGACCTCGTTTGACAATTATTTTTTCTAAGTAATTTTCGTATATAGCATTACAGTACATGTATACTATTTGTGAAAAAAGTTGTAATTAGAGCGCGCAAATGGTCCGATTTTGTTTCGATTTTTCAAAGATGTTGTTGATTTTTTTTTTTTTTGGAATTTTTCTATAAACATTTTTTACGATTATTTAAAGAAATTTATATGCAAAAATTGAGGTGTAAATGAAAGATCAAGTATTCATATTTTTTTTATTATTCCGCTAAATATTCCGAAGCACTGATTTTAAAATTTAACTCAATCATTGTATAACCATAATAATAACAAACTCCTATTTTTTTAATATTAAGAACAAAGAATATTTGCCTAAATAACGTACCTATAATTAGCATTATTTATTACAGTATTCCTGTTTTTACAATCGGGTTAATTACGTAGTCATATTCCCAAAAAAGGTTACTGCTTAGATAATAAATCAACGTTTAGTCTAAATTAAGATATTTAAATTTAATAATAAACTTAAGAGAAGAAAAAAAAGAGCATAATATCGAAATTTAATGCTAAATCGAGTACTAAACGCGCCAAAATTAATAATTTGGAGATGAGACTAAGAATTATGTTTGCGATAATTACGATGCGGAATTAATATTCGAATTTTAATTCGAACGAAAACGCAGCAAAAACAATAGTAAAAATTAATTGTTAAAATAATGGCAGATGTGTACTCTCGTATATTTAATTAAGCGAAAGCAGGTGAATGAAACAACAACTACACCGGGAAATAATATAATATTAAATTTTCTATACTTAAAAAAAAAGATATTCCGCCTAATGAATATTAACAAGTGAAACGATTTGTTCAAACTTTGACGTAGGTGTAGGCGCGATATTATTATTATGATGATTATTGTCTAGTACGGAGGAGATATTAGAGCTATCTTTACGCAAAGTTTAACTCCCGACTTATTACTGTTTTACATAAAATTAAAAGTAGGGGTGGATTTGAGTTTAGGCGTCCACCACGTCGCTTGTCGAACACAAACACACGCGCGCTGCTATTTAATGTCCAAATTAAGTTAAGTTTAGAGAAAAGTTCATTCACTTTGATATTTTGGTTTAGTTGGAGAGTGAGTGAGTGAGAGAGATGTAGGCATTCAGCAGCAACATCAACACAAAAGTTGTACATTTCTTCATGTAGTACGTATAGAGTAGAAAATGGCTCGTCATTAGATAATGACGCCATGCATGCAAACATTCAGAATTTATTTGACAGCCAAATGAAAATGATATAATGATAACCCTTTGTTTGTTATCTCTCGGCACACACATTCACTGTATGGAAAATGAGTATGTGTGTGTGGTACCAAGAAAACAACGTCTACGATATTCACTCATTAGGCTGATTAAAACGGAGAAAGAGAGTGGAAAATAATATTATATAAATTAAAATTATTTTTTTTTTAATTAGAGATGAATTAATGCTGGTATTAGGTTTAATGCGTTCTTTTTTTAAAATTTAATTATTTTTTTTTTTTTTTTTACATATTTATTCTGTGGTTTAGGTATTATTGTCGAGCGCGCTGTTTGCGTTAGCTAAGTTGTGAAAATTTGTAACGTGTGTCCGTAAATATACGACGTTTTTAAAATGCAAATAAAGAAGTCAAATTTTAACGAAATTGAATTAATTTTTCAATATTTACATACAACCACATCTCCGATTTAAGGATAATAAACAATTTTTAGAATATGACCTCTCCAACTGAGTCAGCACATGGTAACACGATTAGCAAAATTTTCAAATTGAAAAGCAAACAGACAAATCAATTTTAATGAAATTGAATTAATTTTTCAATATTTACATACAACAACATCTCCGATTTAATCCATTTTTAGAATATGACCTTTACAACTGAGTCGGCACGTATTAATTCGCTCATGTGCGAACTTAAATTTAAACATGTGCGAACGAGTTTTTGAAAATTTTGCTAATCGAGTTAACATGTGCCGACTCAGTGCAGGAGGTCACATGCCAGATGTTATTTTTCATTGTTAAATCGGAAACGTTGTTGTAACTAAATATTAAAAAATTAATTTATTTTCATTAAAATTTGACTTGTTTATTCGCTTTTTAAATTGAAAATTTTGCATGTGCCATTTATCATGTGCCGACTCAGTTGGAGAGGTCATATTCTAAAAATTGTTTTTTGTCATTAAATCGGATATGTTGTTGTATGTAAATATTAAAAAATTATTCAATTTCATTATAATTAGACTTCTTTATTCGCATTTTAAAAACGTCGTATATTTATGGACACACGTTATAATTTTTTTTTTAAGGTTTTTTTAGCCTTTAAAGTTAGCCTTTTTTGTTCATATGTTTTTTGACGAAGGGGGGTATTATAAGTTTTGATTAGTTACTCCTGGACAAGTTAAGGGGATGGTTGTTGGAAAGGATGAGGGAGGTCGTTGAGCAACAACGCAAGAAAAGAGGAAAAATATATTAGGGGAAGTGGCCAATTTTTCAAACCAGTTTGTAGTAAGTGTAGTGGAAAAAACTTTTTTTGATCAGGTTTCGGATACCGTGGCGCCCTCTATAGCCCATTTGAAAAAGTCTACTAACGATACGTTTTTGATTGATTTTTATCTTTTTATAACATTTAATTATCCGGTAATAATAAGTACGATAGCTAATTAAATTGTTTTTAATTTCCACTTTAAAAAAGTTGTTTAATTTAGTTTTAATAATATTATTATGGGAGCTACATTTTTGGGAAAGGTCACTAAATTAGTCATTTAATTCACTTTTATAGCATTTAAATCGAGTATTATTAAGAATAATAAATTAATATAGATAATTAAGATTATGGGATGTACAATTATTAATTGTACTGTAACGTCTGCTTATCGCAATCACTATATAAAACATTTGGCTTATCAAGTTTTGTTTAATAGTAATAATAATAATAATTTTAATGCGTCTGAAATTATTGTTATCGCTATTTCAGAAAATGAATTATCCAATAAATTACTAATGTTTTCAATTAAAATAAAATAAATTGTAGCCAGATTAAAAATTCATTTTTATATACACGATGTGCGTAAAAAAAGTGCACCCCACTGAGTTAGTGTTGAATCATTTTTATAATCTAAATATTTTAATGACACATGAAAAAATTGGGCTTTAATGACTTTTTTTTAAAAAAATTTAATATTATTCTATTCTGTGTTTAAAATATTCTCTTCCGGCATCAACACAAGCACCATACTCACTCACTATTATAGTCTGGCTGCATCGATTCCAGCTTGGTCGAGTTTGCCTTATGCTATGAAGGCAATAATTTTTATTTTGTTGACGAAAATTCGAAATTTTGGGAAATCAATGATTAAGTCAAAAATAATTTTTTTGATTTTTAATTTAAAAATGTATTCAAGGAATCATCGAACTCAACTGCCACTCGGCTTCATCTTTTTTCTTTATTTATCTCGGCTCCATTTTTATCTAAAAAAAAAAAAAGAATTGTTATGTTAATGTAGGTTATTATGAATAGTTTGGAGCTGTCCAAATAAAATTATTTTGATTGGGATTTATTATTTTGATTTGATCCTTTTTTCCCTCTCTCTCTCATGAGCAATCGTATAATCGCTTGTCACAAATGACAAGTACTATTTATTTTTTTATTATTATAAAAAAAAGCATCATTCCCTGGAGGTCTTATTAAAAGGTGGAGGCGTACTAAGGCAACTAAGGTAGATAAGAGATGAGAAGCGAAAAATCGAGTAATTTCTGGCTAAAACAGCGGTAGAATCGTAGTGGAACGGCGCTTTTCAGATTTATTTCACTTCGGTTCTTATTTATGAACGGGATTTTTCTCCATCTTTTTTCCTTTTTCTTTTTCTCCCTATACACATAACACAGTATTTTTTTGTATTTTTAGACGGATGGAGGGATGGGATGGGTTCAGGGTTTTGTTGAGGGAAATTTATGACGTGAACTACATAAAAGGGGGGGCTTTCTCCTATCCTTTTAAATCTATCCGAGGGTGTCGTCCTTTTATAAACATTGGCAAAAAAATAGTTTCTCAACGTTGAACGAAGACGAGACAATCGTTGTCATTCACATTAACTACAACGTGACGACGGTTGACAATCGACCACCTTACGTGGTTCTATTCAATTCGACGGAGTCGGAAACAGCTGTCTCTTTTTAAGAAGGAAATATTTAGGTGGTGGTCGACTTTTATACAATATATGACGTAAAGCGAGGTATTCGAGTTGACTTTTTTTGTGTATGTGTATGAATGCGCGAGATGGTTTTTAAAAAGCCCTAAAATGACATGAAATAATATGAACGAAAACGTATGAAATTTCGAGCAGGAAATGGTCTTAATATTTCGTCTCGTCTGAAACTGATTGTGTGATTTTCTTTTCTTATTTATTTATTTTGTCTTTTAGGTCCCAATGGCTGTCCTCGTCGTCGAGGGCGTCAGACGTACACCAGGTTCCAAACGCTGGAATTGGAAAAGGAGTTCCATTTTAATCACTATCTGACCAGGAGAAGGCGGATCGAGATCGCTCACGCGCTGTGTCTGACCGAGCGGCAGATTAAGATTTGGTTCCAGAATCGGAGGATGAAGCTGAAGAAAGAGTTACGAGCGGTGAAGGAGATCAACGAGCAGGCGAGGAGAGAAGCGGCCGAGAAGGAACGGATTCGTCAGGATCACGAGAGCAAACAGTCGTCTCATCACCATCATCAACAGCAACAGCAGCATCAACAACAGGGTGTGGGTCATAATTCGTCCCAAGTGAAAGCGGATCAGCAGCATCAACAGCATCAGCAACAACAACACCATCATCATCATCACTCCTCATCACAAATTCATCATCACTCAGCGGCACCAAAGCTCGTCTTAGACCCTCTGTCCGATCCAACCAAACTCAAGACTCCGACGTAAATTTTATTTATATTATTATTATTATTATTTTTCTTTCTTATTTTTTTAAAAGAATTTTTTTCTCTCTTATATTTCCTCGTTCTTCTTCTTCCGAGCTGTTATTATTATTATTATTTTATATTATGTGTCTCTACTACTTCTTTATTAACCTCTGTTTGTGTGTTTTTTTTCTACACTCTCTTGTCTATTCAATATCTTTCTCTCTCTCTACGTGACGAATCCACGGATGACTTTTTGAGACACGGGGGCTGTGTTTTGTTGTACAAAGTGTAAGAAGGAAGGAGAATAGAAACACATTATATAAATGCGTATATATATGTTTCATATATGTGCGTATGTTAATATGAAATGGAAGAAGAAAAAAATAATAATAATGAAGTCAGTAAACGAAAATTTTGTTTTTTTTTCATTTTTATTTAAATCTACGCTAAATACGAAGGGATTATCAAAAAATAAATAAGACAATTTCGGAGTTATGAGAAATTTGTTAAGAAAGAGTTTTATTTTTTGATTCGCCCTCTCGTATAAATGACACAGAAAGAGATGTGAAAGATTTAAATTCAACGTGTTTTTTTTTTTTTGTTGTTGTTTTTATTTTGTTATTATTCTACACTTGTTAGTTGTTGTTGTTTTTTATTATTTTTGAGAGTGCAAAAACTGGCAAAATGAGATGTTTAGTCGAGTACTCTAAATTTTTTTTCTTTAGCCTATTTTATTTTTTTATTATTAGATTATAATCTTTGAAGTAAAAATAAATATTGAAAAATTTAATTATTATGCAATTTTTTTTTGTTTTGGATTTGTTTTTTTTTTTTTTAAATTTTGGGTGGGGGAAAAAATGTTGTGAGGAAGGGAAGGGGTTTTTTTTCACTTCTGTTTTTATGTTTCGTCGTTGTTCCTTATCACAAATCGTTTGTCAACAATTTCAAAAAAAAAAAAAAAAAATTCATTATCGGGTCAATTTTGATACTGGTTACAAAAATTTTTTTTCTCTCCTTTTATCATCATCATTTATAATCATTTCGAAAAAGAAGGAAAAAAAAGTTATTATCGAATTTTAATTGGGGGAGAGATTAAAGAATGAAAAGAAGGAAGAAGAAGAAAAAAAATTATTATTAATAAGATGATATCCGAGCAAAAAAAAAATTTTTAAAGCGAGTTTTTCGTGGATGTAAGCAACATTTTTTTTTTCCAAAAAAAAACAAACATAATAATAATATGTGACAACAACGGAGAAAAAAAAAATGAAAGAGGCCAAACGTACGAGGGTTGAATGATAAGTAATGCCTCCACCTTTGTAATTTGCGTTTGGATTGGAATATTTTCAAAATTCAAACGCAAAAA
>JAQGAY010001236.1:0-15644 GCA_034698085.1 Polydesmus angustus | reverse complement strand
GCCTCTGGTTCAGAAATACAGTATTACGACTTTCTTCTGGTTCAACCGTGCTTATCCCTGCTTCAGCAATGCTCAAACAGTACTTCCGGCCATGCCCTGCTTTCAGTTTTAGCTCGTAACTGCGCCATTTCTCTGGTTTGGACATACTCTCTACCCCTATTTGGTTCTGCCATCTCCCCCTCTGAATTGGCAATGCTATTCCTCTGTAGATGTTAAATGAAGTTCAAGGAAGTAATAATTCGCGCAAAATAAAAACTCGTGCAAATAAAATTTTAGTATGCAAACGTTTATTTACAGTCCTAAAGTGTAATACAGTGGTTCTAGAATCTTAAAATTTTCTTTTTCAAATAAATAACTTTTATTTAAGGAAATATTTGTATTATTATACTCCTTTTATACGGATATAGTAATGTTTATAAAATATAAAAAATAAAAGTGCAACAAAGTTTTCCTTAAACTCGTTTTATTAATTTGCATTTCTATCGCATGTTTATACCGTACATGTATGTGTTAACACGCATAATCAATCAAGTATAATTATTATTCCTTTATAATTATAATGTGCGCAAATAATTATTTTTTTTTAGAAATTACTTGTATCAAATTGTTCTTGGAACCAGAGATAATAATTTTTATGCAACTTTTTCTTTCCAAATCTTTAAATAGATTTTTTTTCACGGCTTATAAAGAATGGATCGAAAGCAGACAAAGGTCAACCAACATACTGTACATGTGCAATAATATTATTTATACTAAACCAGTTTTGTAAGCCTAGTTTCAGTCAATCCCCGAGCACTCGACATAATTATTATACTGTACTTAATTATATGACTAATTCACCTATACAGACACGTACAGTATATTTCGCATCCTAGTTTGAATATTACAATACTGTAATTATTTACATATACAGTAATTGCCGTCATTTTACAATGCATGAAAACATAATATTACCGGCAAAAAGAAAATATTTATTTTAGGGCAACATTTTACGCTCCTATATTACACAGTAAATTATATTTTTATACTGAATCTATTTTATTTACTATTTTTTTTACTGCACTCGCTTTTTTGAAGTAAAAAAAAAGGAATGTAATACTGTGCAGTAAATATGAAAATTATGACATACCGGATACATTAATGGCATATTGATTTATTTCTGACCAACACAATTAAATAAAATCTTGATAAACCTAGAGATCATCTCTTAAGAGACTGCGTCATAGAAACGAATACGGGCAAAATGTCAAGTCATCAAAATTTTGAGTAGACGACCTAGTACCTACAAGTCACAAAAGTTGTCACCTGGTACGATATAATTACTGTATATAGGTCTTCATAATACGGTAGTATGCTGGTACTGTATTAATATAAATCTACTGCATTCAGTTTAAAGAAACCGTAAATTGCCACGTGAAAATTCGGAATGTTTTTAGCCGCAAAAATGACCTCTAGCCCTTGTTAATGATAAGTCAATTACTGTATGTACGTACTACAAGTCTTAAGAGGTTAAAAAATTGATGCTTTAAATTTATAGCCATGTTACGTGCATGACTGCATGTACAATACATTATTCAATTGAAAAGAAGCTGCTTATACGCTGACTTTTAATTAACCACACAATAATAATATTACTTTTTCAAAAGAAACAAAAAGACTACAGTATTAATTACAAGTCATGCATTTTTTTTAAAAAAAATCTGCCGTCTGTAAAACACATGTAGGCCTACAAACAGTACGATATTTAATTATTTCCGAGAAGTCAAAAGCTAACATTATGTAATCAACTTTTACTTTTCCGAAAACTAAAAAAAAAAGCACAGTAGTGAATTATTTTTACACATTCGAATGTGATATCCATACTGTATGTCAAGGACCCTACTTCATAGTATTTATATAAATTGAGTAAGAGTAAAAGTGAATGATTAAGAGTGTTGTAAGAAATGTTACGCACTTTTTGCTCACGTTCTAAATTAAAGAAACACGATTAAGAGACGTTATTAATTTTGCAACATTAGAAAATTCAGATTAATTTTTATTAGCCGCCATAGCAAATACTGTACTACATTGTTACTGCAAAATTCGCTCCTACCCTGTAAATCACAATACTGTATTTATAATATTATTAATAAACGAACAAAGCTTGTGAAGTTTGAAATAAGTTATTGAATGCAAATTCGTATTTTTTTCGTCCCGCCTTCTATGTAAAAGCGTATGACTAATAAAGTAAATATTTCAACGAAAAATGATAAGTTTTGAAAAGTTAGAAATGTCAATAATAATAATATTTGCCACCGGTTGCATTGTTGTAAAGTACGCGCGAGGAAATAATGTCAAATCAAAATGAACTTTGAGTCTTTGAGCAATCAAAAGAAATAATAATTCTTAAATTTTTAATTATTCAAAGTTATTTTAAAGTAAATAATTTGAACGATTAAACGATTTTATATTATTTTTTTTTTTTTTAAAAAGTAAGCGATCTTAACTTATTTTTTAATAAATACAAAAATAAAATAAAATCATTTATTTTTAACTAAACATTTTTCATGTTTTGTTTTTTCGCCAGGGTTGATTTCCATTACGTAGTGCCGACAGAGACAGTCGAAATAAAATTAATAATTATTATTAGCAAATAAGAAGCCTCGGCCAACTAGAATTTCGAATTGATTTTTATAATATACATTATTTATTTATTTTTTTCATTTCTTTCCCTCTTCACCGGTGCCAAAACCGGTTCAGCGATTAAAATGACTCAAGGTTGATGAAAATAGGAGTGAAGCTAGATGATGTAACGTCAGCAAATTGTATTCATTCCGTGAATTTTTTTGCGGAAAGGACCAATACACACATTGAAAATCAAATCCAATTAGGAAGCCGGGCTTTTTCATCCATTTTCTATAGAGTGCATAAGTCAATTTTCAAAAATCGATAGCTTTTCCTCCTATTGTAATTAACTGCGCAAAAGCCACGCTTTCTAATAATTATTAGTGCATGCATTTCAACACTTTTACTCAAAATAAAAAGCACTTTTAATCACAAAAAAGTGTATGTAACATTCTTGCTCGCTTACACAAGAGCAGAAGGAAAAAAAAGATCTTTAATAATAATTACATTAAGTTTAAATTACATTTGTTAGTTTTTCTTTTCATTAGTTTAAACAAAATGTTAGCCTTTCAGAGTCTCAGATTAAATATTTAAATTAACACCGTCACTATAATAAATAATATTATTGCGTGATCAATGAAAACAAAAGTAGGCCTATCAATTTCAATCGCCGTTACATTTAAAGTGGGAGGCCAAGTTACGTCGTCACCAAAAGAGAATTCGCGCAACTTTTAAATCACACCCAACAATGTGTTAAAAAATAATAATAACTCATTAAACTAAAATATCACAACTATTATTACTCACACATACAATACATGTAACAGCATGCAATCCAATTATCCTTTCTATTTCTATTTTCATTTTTAACGTCGATCGAGTACCATTCTCGGTGATATTTGATCAGAGATAAGATAACAATAAATTAGTTTTCCTTGTAAACACGTAAAAATTTCTCTTTCTTTTTCTCCCCCTCGGTAGATAAAAAAATATATATATATTTGACAAAAATAAATAAAAATGACTTGGTACTTACCGTTTAAAGTGCTTTCGGTATGACTGATGTGATGTAATGGGAATGTGAATGTCCAAAAGTCGATTTATTGCCAAAATGTAACTAAGAACCATTCACTCGACTATTCAAAGCTCGCGTTACTTTTCAAATTCTTCACCAAGTAATATATGCCACAACAAAAAATATTATTATTTATAAACGATAATAATAATTCAAATAGATAATAAACGCGAACAAGTTGTAAGTTGAGTCAACATGTAATCAAACGAGAAATGCGTGCAAGTAAAGGTAGTGGTAAAACAGCTGCCCTCGAGTCTCATCGATTTATTTACGTTCTTCATCCACGTATTCTCCAACGAACAGCTGCTATAAGAACACTTCACCACATACATCACTCGCGCGACAAACTATTTTTTTTTTAAAAAAAAAGAGCGTTTGCCAATAAAAGAGCTTCGAAAGCGCTCTTGAAAGGCGTTGCCCTTCGCTCGTTCGTTGAGGCGCATTCATTTTTGAGCACCGCGGTACTTTACAGAAGCGGTTCTTAACCGGGGTCCTGTGTGCCCATATCAAAAGAGTACCACGAGCCACAGTTGTGTTACTAGTAAATTTAATAGCAATTTTGACATAAAACTAATTAAATAATTATTTGTTGTCCAACTAACTTTAAAAGATTTTGAGCCTCACAAGTTGAACACTACTGTATTCATTTATATATTTTAGTACCTGATAATAATTATGTTTAGCAGTTTTTTAAAGAAAAAAAAAAAAAACAATAATAATTATTGGCAATTTAATAATTTGATGAGAAAAAAAAGAGAGAAAAAATTTAATTTTATGCTGAAACTTTAATAGGTCTACTGTAAGTTTTAAGTTTATTTATTTAGAGCATTAATTGCAACCGAATTCAAATCATTTGCCAACATTTTGAGTCACAGTACAAGTAATTACAATCGATCATGTAGCGCACGTAGGCTACTAATTAGGGGGCTATATTTACGTATCAATCTTCACAAAAAAATTAAATATTAAAGCATACATTTATTATGAAAGCGCAAAGTATGCGAAAGGCTATATTTTCGAAAAATTTCTGACTACAATTTTTATAATACATTAATGTACCCGTAAATTCACGGCACCTTAAAAGCAGAAGGGTTAAATGGATGATCACGGTTAATTTTTACAAAATTTAAAATATTTTTGATTAATTATTGTGTTAATAAATAATTGTTCTTGTTATGCAAGTCTAGCAATTACACTTCAGATTGTAGGGTGTATTAATTTTATACGGGTACCGGTTGGCATTACTAAAAAAGTGTAGCCTACCGTATTTTTAAAACTAAAATAAAATCTGTCTAAACTTAAAAGTAGCCTCCAAAAACGTTATTTGAAATTAAATAAAATATAACTTATTATAAATACAGTATAGTGCTATATGGTATACAGTAAATTAAATATATTTATGACTTTTTAAAAATTAAATTACGCCTAAGTTAAAAACAGAATAAAAATATTCCGGTACAGTAATTTATTTAAAAATAGAAATTTGCAGTATTTTAAATTAACCGCGTTGTTCTATTTCTGCTCTGTTAAAAAAAGAACGACAATAACATTTTTTCCCCAACTACTTTATTCCCAAACGAGATCACCCACTCTCTTTTCGTGATCTTGAATATTATTGACGAAATCTAGGTCAAGTTGTAATAACAAGATATACGAAGCCCAGACGCCAACTATCGTTCGTTTATTTCGTTATACAAAGCCTCAGAAATGTTAATATTCAAAAACATATCGAGTGAGGAAAAACATCTTGCGTATTTCCCTGTACGTGAATTTGGACCAGTGGAGGAGCCGCACAAATGTAATACAATCTTTTATTATCTTGTAATGTTTAAAGGTTACCGAACTTTGTCGGACGAAGAGTGCACTTTGAAATGACAGTATTATCAGTCGCCTATGGGCATCTGCTGACCAGATCAAACTACAATTGGTTAACATTTTTTTTAATCCATCATTTGTTAACAGCTCGACACCATGAAAATGGATGAAAACGAAGTCAGGAAACGTGTAACTCATGATACTGAATCCGATTTAAAAAACAGCATCCAAGGTAACTGAAGAAATTGAAATTACATGTATTCGGTTTTCAAATAAAAAGATGCCAATTAATGAATAATGAGGCGCCCAAATCTAAAGTGATCGAAGTTCCAAAAATCATAGTTTTCTGACTGCTTTGGTTAATTTTATTTTAAACTGCCAAATTGTAACTTCATTCGGCACAATTGGTGATTAAAAACAGAATAGCCTACTAAAGTTTAAAAATATGATTTGAATATAAACTATTTCATGAAGTTTTAGGTTTAAAAATAAATCTTTTTGTGTAATTGATCCACTTGGGCATTGAAACATGCTATATGACAAATGAATGATATGAGCAGTTTGATGTAATGCTATAGTAGTATAGGCAAAGCTCCTTGGGCGAAGGGTAAAGCACTGGGTTCTTTGCAGCAATAAAAATCCGGAGTAAGAATGCGTGTTGAACCCTTTTTTGAAAAAAACAAACTTTAACTACTTTAGAACTGGGCGCCTCAAATTATCGTTTGAATAAATTATTTAACTTTGAATTTATTTCTAGAAAATGGAAATTGTTCAAATATTGAATCGGATCGACTTAGGAAATTGGCGAATGTAATTTAAAAAGATCTTGGGTTTGCTTGATTTAATACTTTTTTTTAATGTTTTGGTAATATTTTAGCAGTTACGTGAATCGTTTATGGAACAAATGGATAAAAGTTTGAGCCAAATAATGGATGATCTTGTACACGAAGTTGAATGCTGTAAATCTCGATCTCTTAATTCTCCAATTTTGAATGACTACTCAAGTAGTAATAAAGGGTAGAAATTTGTTTTTGCCTAAATCTAGTCGTTGGTTTAATATTTATAATTTTTTTTAATTTCTAGAACTAAACTCAAAGGTGAAAATCTACCACAAAAGAAATTCGTAACTCGACATTCCTATTTGACGTAAATATACTTCAAAGTTTAAAATGTAATAATATTAAAAATATTTTCTTTATAGGGAAATGTTCGAAAGTGAACATATTCAAACAATATATCACATCTTTATTGCAATTTTGTTATTACTTTTTTTAAATACTGTTATTTACGATTACGTTGATACTGGCAAGTAAGTATTTAGCAAACAATTTATTTAAAAGAAAAAATATGTTGTCCTGATTTTTAATTGTTTTAATTTAATAGAATTAACCTTGATTTTGAATTAATCCAATGGACATTTGCTCAATTCCATTACGCAATGGCTATTTGGGGTGGCATGTTTTTAACCACCGTTCTAGTGATTTACCCAGGTTTTAATTGTTGGGCTACCAACCGAAGTATAAAAAATGGTAATGACCTTATTCTGTAACAGTATTATGAACACTTTGCATTGCTAGTACTGTATAAAAAAAAAATTTAAAATCCTTAACACTACCGGTATTTTTGTTCATAAATGGAAAAGAATTTTTTACTTTTTAATTAATATTAACTGCTATGGTGTTGGATATTTGCTTTTAAGTAGTTAAAATATGGTTTGGGCACTTTCAGAATTTTGGGATCGCGCTTGGATATTATTGTACGTGCTATATATCTGCTTGTTTTTCTATTTTCCTGTATTGAAGATGGTAGAAAATAAGTTGCCTCCTGCTTCTTCTGCTATTGTTTTAATGGAACAGGTGGGTTTATTTTAGTTTGAAAATTATTTAATTTTAATTACAATTTTGCACAATTAAAAACATTTTGTGAAATATTTTAATTAGTACATAATTTTTTTTTTTAATTATTTCAATTTGGTACTGCAAATAGGTCAGACTGTTAATGAAAGCTCATGCTTTCGTCAGATCAAATGTTCCACGCGCTTTAACTTACGATGCTAATAAAAGTAAGACTGCAAAATATACATTTATTTATAATAATAATTCAATAAATTTATTTTAGAAGATAAAAATGATCAGCCAACCGAGGCTATTCCTGGCTTTTCGAAATTTTTATATTTTTTATTCGTGCCAACGTTAGTTTACCGGGATCACTATCCAAGGTACACTTAAGTTTTATCAAAATAATACAAATAATTAATTCTTTTGATTTACAGATGTTCTCAAATAAGATGGAATTACGTTATTAGTAATTTTGGACAAGTTGTTGGATGCTTATTTTACACTTATTTCGTATTTGTGAAATTCTGCGTACCTTTGTTTCATAAATTTGGTCAAGAACCTATGTCACCGAAAAACCTGATCTTATCAGTTTTTGGTAACATGCTGCCTAGTGTTCTTGTTCTTCTGTGTGGATTTTACGCCGTTCTTCACGCTTGGCAAAATGCATTTGCCGAAATGTTAAAATTTTCTGATCGCATGTTTTATAAAGTGAGGTTATTAAACTATTTTTCTGATTAATAACTAAATTGAAACTATTTTTATACTAGGATTGGTGGAATTCAACAACATTTGCGACGTATTACCGTACTTGGAACGTAGTGGTTCACGATTGGCTCTACACTTATATTTACTCCGATGTTTATTTAGTAAGTATTAATTTTATTCAGTTCTAAACAAATTTTTTTTTAAATTTTAATAATTTATTTTTTTTAGCTAGTAAAGCACACCGCTTATCGCAAACTAATTCCCACTTTGGTTGTGTTTGCAGTCTCCGCTTTGGTTCATGACTTTATTGTTGGTTTTATGTTTAGATTTTTTTATCCAGTTTTACTCGTGCTATTTGGAGTTTTTGGAAGTATGATAATCTTATCTTTTTTCTTCCATGGATATTTATGATTTTTTTTCTAGCTTTTTTAGTTTTTCTAACTGATAAAAATAAAGGACCGGGTTATTGGAATATCTTTGTGTGGTTATCGTTATTCTTGGGTTCAGGACTTTTAACAAGTTTATATAGTATGGAGTACTACGCTCGGAAAAATTGTCCAGCAGTTTCAGTTAATAAAATAAAGATTTTATAATAATGTTAATAATTTTAATAATAATTTTCCTTTTATTAGGATTCCTTTATCGATTATTTTATCCCCAGATCTTGGATGTGTAATGCAATTGGAGGAGAGCCTTCATAAATCTGAATCAATTTTCCAAAATTAAATTTTGAATTCTGTTTATACTCGTACAAACAAAATTAGTACAATTTTCGACACGTTTTGAACTTATTTGAAATAATTATTTGTGATAATTTTAGTGACGCCTCAAAGCGTACCAATTTAAAACACAATTTGTTATATACTAATAATATTTACAGTTAAGTACCGAATTGATCACACGATAAAAAAATGTTTATTATATAATTTTAACTACGATCATAAAAATATTTTTTCAAATTAATATTATACCTAGATTATACTTTGATGATACTCGCTGATTTTTATAGTCATTTCTGGCAACTTTTTTGATTTTTCAAACCCGCAAATATTATTAAAAAATCTGTTTGTCTGTTATATTATTTTAATTCGAAGCATACTGTCCGATTCAAACTGAATTAACACTATCTCGTTTACAACTCTTGAATTGGAGCTGCATGGTTCCTCCAAAAGTAGCCTACGGTACGGTTAAAAATAGATTGTTGAACAATTTTTTCTTTTTTACGATAATACAGATTCAGAGACGGAGATTAACAATCGCCAAATATTCGAAATAAGGTCTACAGTAACTGTATCGAATTTAAACGCAAATACAGAGTTTTCGGCGTCAAATGTTTCACTGTTGCTTTTAACGCCTCCCCTTATCTTTCCTTCAGTGAAGTGACCTTAATTGCTTCTCAGAGATGCAGAAGTAAACAGTGCACAGAAAGCTTGTTAATGTTTTTTTTTTAAAAAAAAGTAAAAATCATAAAGTCTAATACGTATTAATGTACCCTAGTTTAAACTAATCTAAATTTAATTTAAAAAAAAACAATTTATTGCGCTACAGCATGGACGTCGAAAATGTTTTTACATCTTCGGAAGAATCTACATTTCAATACGACGAAAATTTACCATCTCTTCCAGTGCCTCCTTTAAATAAAACCTTAAAAAAGTACCTGGACTCTGGTAGACAGTATATGAGGGTTAAAATATTATCTGTTACATGCACATCCTGCATTAATTATTTATGTTTTAGTGAAACCTTTCGTAAATGATGAAGAATATAAACATACCGATCAGCTGGTCTCGGAATTTAAGAACGGAATCGGAAGAGTACTGCATTTCAATCTTCAGTTACGAACAAAAAAGATGCCGAATTGGGTAACAGTTCGACGTACAACAAACAAACATTGTAATAATTACTGTACTTACGTTATATTGACACAGCTGGAAGCTTGGTGGGAAAAATATGCATATCTGATGACGCGCCAACCATTAATACCTTGCTCAAATTTCTCGGGGACTATGCGTTCTGATTCTCCCCTCGAGTTTAATCCCGACACTTTGGGGCAAACAACTAAAGCTGCTTGGCTCACTTATTACAGTTTAAGATTTTGGAGTTTAATTAGAAAGTATTTACAAGAAAATGATTTAATTAGTTACACCGCGGGTTTATTAAATAGATTAATAATGGTTATAGAGAAAAATTAAAACCAGACAAATCTCGAGGTCAACCTTGGACTATGTCACAGTACCGTAGACTTTTCAGTACATATCGCATTCCTGGAGAAGTATGTGATCAACTAAAAATAAACTTTGTCACAGGTAGATTATTTCAATAAACTATCATGTTTTTATATATTGTAGTTTGTCACTGCTCCTTTTATAAATGATTATGCATTCTTCTATAGAAAAAAACTAGATTGATTATGCCTTAAACACGGTATAGGCTCTCAAACAAAATGCATTTTAAAAAAACTTTATAACTGGTTTGGTTATAAGTTTATAACTAATTTGGTTACATTCGAAATTTAAAAATTAAAAACGATTAAAGTACATGTAGTTTGCTTTCCTGTTTGATAATATTGTTAATGCAAGTTTTCTTTATAGAAAAAGAAGGTCCACCAAACAGTAACTACGTAATTGTGTTGTGTAACGGCCATATTTTTAAATTACAAGTTTTGGATTCGCAATACGAATCTTACACAATTCCTGAACTTGAGTTGCAATTTGAGAATGTAAAATCGCGTAGCTTAAGTCAACCTGGTCAAGCAATTTCCGCATTAACCTGTGATGAAAGGACGAGATGGGCGAAGGTTAACTTCTGTTTAATTATCAGCATAATTTTCTTAAACTAATTTGCTTTGAAATTGTAAATTTGTAGAACCGAAAATATTTGATTGAGATGCATTCCAATAATAAAGAAGCACTAGCCATTATTGAAAATGCCATAACTTTTGTGATTTTGGATGAGTTTGCTCCTGCTAATGAAAATGAAGTACAATAATTCGGGACTGTTTATTTTAAATGCAGTATTTAAAATTATTTTATTGATTAAAAACCAATTCAGCTTGTTCATCACGGAATCGGAGGCGATATTAAAAATCGCTGGGCAGACTCGTTTAACAATATTATTTTTAAAAATGGAACTTCGCTTGGAAATGCAGATGTAAGCATTCACGAATACAGTACCCCTGATACAAAATAGAATAATTTTTTTTTTATGTTTAGCATACGCCATTCGATGGCCTCGTCGCTGTAGTTTACGATTACTTCACGACTCTCAATTTAATTAAATCGAGAGGAGTGTGGAAAGTAAAACATAATTGGATTCAGAAACTTATACTTCAAAATACTGATACTAAAAAAAATTATTTTTAAGGGCACTAAACACATCCGCGACATTGCTTCCCCAACCGAGCTCACATTCCAGTTGGATCATCATCTTGAATCAGCAATTGAAACCGCAATAACTACTTCGAAAAGTTTGGTAAGGCCTTAGATATTTTAATTGTTAATATTTATAACCTGAAACTTAATAATTATTGCTTAATATCTTAGATTGACCAAGTGATAATTTATCGTTCAACGTACAAATCTTTTGGGAAACAATTTTTAATCTCAAATAAAATGAATCCAGATACTTTTGTTCAGGAATGCTTGCAACTAGCATATTACAGAACCCACTTTAAGTAATTTTCATGATTTAAAATTCAATTAAATGATCGTTTTATTAGTAACAATCAATTTTGACCAAAAAGACCCGCTCCTACATACGAGACAGCTAGCACTCGAGCGTTTTATAATGGACGAACTGAAACCGTACGTTCTTGTACTAATGAGGCTATAACGTGGGCTAAATCAATGCTAGATTCTTCATCAACTGTAATAATTATATTTTTTTCAATAACCTATTTCATAATAAACGTCTTAATTCTCTTAAAATTTTAGAAGGAACAACGGAAATACCTTCTCGAATTAGCAATGGCTAAACACGAAATTCTAATGGCTGAAGGCAAAAGAAGCGAAGGTAAACAAATAAAATTTATTTACTCATTCTACGAACGACTTGTACGTTGTACTTGATTAACCCGTTTGTATTAAGTTTTTAAAAACAGATGAACTTAAAAATGGGATATAATTCATCATCATTTGACTATACAAAATGTTTAGCGAATTTTTAAGTTTCGAAATAATATTTCAGGGTGTGATAGACATTTGTTGGGTTTATTCATTCTCTGCCTAGAGACCGGCAAACCAATTCCGGAAATCTTCAAAGACCCAAGTTGGGTTAAAAGGTTTTATTCACGATAATCATATTTATTTAAGGCAACCTATAAATAAATAATTACGGTACAATTTATTTTTAAATAAAAAGTGGAGGAGGGGGTAATTTTGTGTTGTCGACGAGCTTGAATGGTTACATGCCTTGTGTAGGATGTGTCACTGCAATGATTACAGATGGTTATGGAGTATTTTATTCCATCTTACCCACACAGTAAGTTTGTGTACTTGTTTACGTTTAAACGATAACTGTCTAATTTGTTTTTAATTAATTAAAGAATTAACTTTAATATAACAACCTGGAAAACTAGCAATGAAACTGATGCCGAGAGACTCTATGCAGCCATCGAAAAAAGTTTCAATGAAATGCAGAAACTTTACATCAGCCCGTCTTCGCTTTAAGCACGTGCACTGTACTGTAGCCTACTGTATTAATTATTTCCACTTTCACTTAAATGAAGTGTATTTTTATGTTAAACTGATTTGTTCACAATTAACTCGGTATTAGCAATTATTTTAATGATATACAGTATTACTTTTAGTTATTTCTTTTTAACACTATAGCTAACTAAAAAAAGATTTTTCATTGCATGTTAAAAACATCTTGAAACTTTTAAATTACATTAATATTTAATGTAAAAAAAAAATCCAGAAATAAATCAAAGATCGAATGGTGCACAATAATACTGTATTTATAACAGTACTGGTTTGCATTGTTGTCTTACTAATGGCAGGTAAAAAAAATTAAAAAGTTTTCTCTTAATATCAAGTACTGTATCGCAATAAAGTTATTAATCATAAAAACTAACATCCAAAAATCAGATTTAAAATAAATATTGTAATAAATTATTGTCTAAAGAAATCTGTAAAAATTGTAATATTTAACACATTTTTTATGCTAAATAAAAATCCAATTAAAAAATACTCCCAATGTATTCTTTGTAGAGTTTAACAGCTAATTTAATATTTTAATATTTATGATATCTTATGATATTTTATTTAATTAGTTTTTAGACTTTACAATTTTAACTTCTGTAGGCTATAATTTGTACTTTATTATGAAAAACATAAAATTAAAAAAAAAAATTTTAGGCCTACCATTTTACTTGCACGCCCAATATTATTGTGTACAGTACAATAAATTACTCTACACAACCTAAGTTGGGTATCCAATTGCTGCTGTTGGCATTTTATTAAAATTTTAAAAAACATTGATTTACTAACTAATAATTTTATTTATTAAAGGCCTTCAATTTATTATTTAATAACAAGTCGAAAGCATTTAATAAATATAATTATTAATTAGTAAACCAATGTGATCAAAATATAATCTTTAGCTTTATTTTTTAGGAATTAAAAGCCATTCGATTAGCAATGTCCAAAAGCCCAATTGCGATGCCAAATGTTATTAAATTTTTTTAAAATTTATTATTAGTGTCGGCGTGGTGTCAATAAGCAAAATTTAATGTAGAAAATCTTACAAATTCACACAACGGTGAGTGTTGCAGATTTTCCCCCTTAATCTATACTTCTTCCCCTTTGATCGTTTCTAATAAATAATAATTTGTATTCTGTTAATGAGATGGCAAAAATAATTATTCAATACTGTAAATGAATTGCCTAATAATTACCATAATATGGCGGGCCTTTTCCTATACCGTATCAAATTTTAAATGATGAAGTAATTAAATGTTTACGTTTGCAAACAATATTAGCATATTCTAATAGCGCACCAGTACAGAAGATTATTATTAATAAATATACATATAAATAGAGTAATTATATAATTATGCATTTACAATTTAATAATACTGCATTGTCATTAAAAATATCCTATAGGAGGGGCAGTAGACAGGAATAGTTCAGAAAAAAGGGTACTCGTTCACCAATTCAATTAAAAATTTATTAAAATAATAATAAATTATTAAAAAAGCTGTGGCAAGCAATGGAAAAATATTAATCTTTAAAATAAAGCTTAGCCAGTTATCTACTGTAGTTGAAAGTTTAAAATTTCAATATATTTATAGGTTTTTATAGCCAATAAATCACCGCAGCGTGGGGGAGATTAGATACAAGTACAACATTACTGACGCGAATGTAAAGGGAGAATTTACTTCGTGGCAATGAACTTGCGTGTAGACAACAATAACATAAGAATATTAGAATAATTGGTTCACAATTATTGGGGCATTAAACAAAATCTCTAGCAAAAAAAAAATTTTTTTTTTGATTTCCTAGTTATTTTTTGTTTATTAAAAAACTCTGTTCAAGGGTCATATTAATTAACACCAGTGCGATACCTGACAAAAATGACGGAAAAACATGCTAATGTCGACTGAAACATATATTTATTTTTAACCCGTCAATATATAACCTCAGATAAAGTAATACTTGACTGCATAATAGCGGGCATACAATTATTAATGCGAAAGCTATACATGCCACTAATCATTTTTGCAAGAATTTTTTACTAACAGAAAAGAAATATCGGCGCAATTAGAAAGTTTGAGCCCTTATGCAAGTGTAGAAAATCTCCCCGGCCCTTCTCCCCTACACACACACTGTCACTGAGTCACATCGGACTTGCTTCACAATTATTTACACTGCTTTATTTTTTGTTAATTTTACAATATTAATTTAGATTGCTGTAGGCAAGCTGACAGTTTAAAAAAACGGTAAAATTAAATCACATATTTACGAAAATTGTCTAAAACATTACCGGTAACAAATTATTCCTTTTTTTAAAATTCCCTTGACAATAGTTTGCGCTAACCAACATCTACAGTATTAACAGGAAAGAAAATGTAGGCTTACTTGTTTGTTATTCGATTACCTTGAAATTTTTGGCTAGTGCTTCAACGCTTGTGAATAAAAATTATATAAAAAGTTGTAAGTACAGTGTATTAGCATACTGTAGATACACACTCACACCTCGATATACGGCATTTTGCTATAACGGTCTTTACTAATTACGACTCAGTTTCGATTTACGGCCCAGAATCTTCGATCGATATGTGGCATTTATGTAAAATTCGACAAAAGAGTACGGATGTGCCATCAAAGCCATGATGGCCATACATGGGAGAAAACTGGGTTTTCTATCAAATGTAAGTTTACTTCTTGTCTGATTTTTGAAACACCCTCTAGAAATTTCTTTGTATATGGAATTTCTTCTATATAATAATCTACCGGTATATAAAAAAGCTCTATTTATATTTTTTCCCCAAATAAAACCATGAAATTAAAGCAGACAAAGTATACCATTGTTTGTTAGATTTATTTCATTAGTATAACGTACCCTATTAATTTTTTTAATCCTATCATTGTAATGAATTGTTTGAG
>JAQGAY010001235.1:0-15660 GCA_034698085.1 Polydesmus angustus | reverse complement strand
TTTTTTATTAATAGATTTCAAGTTGTAGTAGACGTTGAGCTCGATCCAAAGGGTTTATACCCAACACTGCATAATGCGTATTGTGGCCATATCATTTTCACAGATGAGACACATGCAAATGAAGTGCGAGCTGCTTCGTTCGGCGATCACCGACTTCTATTGATTAAAATCGCCGGGAATATTCCGAGTTCATATAAACGTTGAACCGAAGACCTACCTTTGCATAAGTACCGCGAATGAACGCTATCCTCTTTTTTTAATCTGCTTTCAACGCCTCCAACTGGATCATATGCTTGAGTGTGCGCGCATCATACTCTGAACACCCATTATAATTGTATTAAACCACAATTTCGTTACTGATAAATATATTTTTTTTATCGATATTAATAAGAAAATATATCTTTACAGTGGCATCTTCCTTGTCACCTATTCTCCATTCTTACTTTTCAATTTCAATATAAATACGACAGTGTTGGGGCTAGGAAACGCATTAATGCGACGGTGGGGAATCTTCAAATCCACTAATTTGCATAATCATATTATACCTGTACGATTGTGGTTGTTTGCACAGGAGACTATCTATTATCGATGCAAAACTACTAGCTACATTCTATTTTTTTTTTCAGTTAGAGACTGATATTTTGTTAAAAGTACAAATTTGCATTTTTTAAAGGAATCATTTTGTAAAAAAAAAAATGTTATATTTTCTAATGAATGTCAAATTTTAATGAAAATGAATTATTTTTTTAAAATTTACATACAACAACATCTCCGATTTAATGAAAAAAAAAACAATTTTTAAAATAATAACCTCTCCAACTGAGTCGGCACATGTTAACGCGTGTAACGAAATTTCTAATAACTCTCTCGCACGTGTCTGGTTGAATGTTGGCAATAATTACGCGTATGAGAAAGTTATTGAAAATTTACTAATCGAGTTAGCATGTGCCGATTCAGTGGAGGAGGTCACATGCCAGATGTTATTTTTCATGGTTAAATCGGTGATGTTGTTGTAACTAAATATTAAAAAATTAATTTATTTTCATTAAAATTGGACTTGTTTATTCGCTTTTTAAATTGAAAATTTTGCTAATCGTGTTAACATGTGCCGACTCAGTTGGAGAGGTCATATTCTAAAAATTGTTTTTTTTTTTTTTCATTAAATCGGAGATGTTGTTGTACGTAAATTTTAAAAAAATAATTCTTTTTCATAAAAATTTGACTTCTTTATTCATTTTTTAAAAACTCCGTAAATTTAAAAACACACTGTTTATTCGAGGCAATAACGATTGATACAAAAAAACTGTAATTACTATATCCTAAAAATAATCTAATAAACATAATACTTGTTTAACGATTTCGTTTATTATTTGAAATAATTATGCTGAAAATTTAATGAACTTGATTTAAAAGCGTTTAATATTCCATTGTTTATCTAATTATTTTGAGAATATTTTAGATCTAACCAATTTCTATAAAAATAACTTCATACGCTTTTAAATTAATGACTATTATTCTTCGAAAATATTATTCAATTTTTATCTCAGCATGACATGAATTTTTAATTGCTTCCCGAAAAAACAATGAAATTTAGCATTATTAACCTTAAAAAAAAAAACTCATTCGACAAAATAATGGTGAAGAATTTGGTTCTTAAAAATTATTCAACCGTCACGATGTGATAATTAATCACGGCTGCGCTTGAATGAATTACGACTATTACACAAGTGTTAACTTATCTCGGAGTTTGAAAAATAATATTTTAATAACGTTGTCTATCTTATGTTTATGAATAATAAATACTACTGACAAACGAATAAATTTTCGTATCTACGATTCTATTGCATGTTTTGGCTATCTACGAGTAAGATAATAAAAAAATAATGTAATTATCTTTACGGATTCTTCGAATGTTGTTTTGCATAGAAATTGATATTCTTCCGCACAAAAATGCCGTAAAACCGAATTTTGAAAGCAACTAGCCCATTACTTTTTATTTGTATACCGCACTTAATATATATATTTTTTTAAATTTATGATCTTTCAAAATGTAACAATGTAGTGTTTAACCGATACTATCGTTCAACTCAAACATATTATGTTCAAAAACTTTTCTAAATAAAAATAAGGTTTTGTCCTCATCATCACCTATCCAGTAGCGGCAACGACAAACATTTTTTTTTTTGAAAAAAAAAAAGTTTCAATGATTGATCGCACACGACGATGACCAGCATAAACATGAATATGGAATAACCAAAAATGTGGAAGAAAATCCAGTCGGACTTTGGAAAAGCTTGGCGGATAGGTCAAGCGGAAGAGGTCGCCGTTTAGTATCAATTTTAATTTAACAAACTGGATTACAATTTCTAACAAAAACCGTTCCTGTCATCTAACACGTTCTTATTGACCATCAATAGTACTTTATTCCAACTTCGTGCATGAGCCATACACATAAATCAAACATTTCCGATGCTTGAACATCATTTTTTATCCTCGTAAATCCAGTAAATAAATTAGATAAGGCGAGATGAAAACTTGCGTTTCAAAGTAAATAAAAAAAAATACAAAGTCATGTAATGGCATCTTCACACCTTTGATTTCGCGTAAGTTATAAGATTATGATCCCATTCCTTTTTTGATTTAATTTTTGTTAAAATTTTTGGAATAATATTTTATTTTGATATTTATTTGCGGTCAAAAATACTAAAACTTTGAAATTTTGAAATAGATACTTTTAACTTAAAAGTATTCCCTCGATTTACGCGGTTCTTAAAATATTGTTTTCTCACTCCGAATCAATAAAAATTTTAAAAACCTAAATTTCACGCCCTAAAAAGTTTATATTTTGTGGTTACGGTTTTAATAGCTAAGTATTTTATTAATTTCTACAATAATATTTATCTTTAAAAACATCTGTTTTCTTATTAGATTTGAGGTTTAGCAGTAAATAAAAGTGACTTTTATTATATGAACTATATTTTGAAAAATTTTCAATAATTTGTAAATAAAAAATACATTTCAAACTACAGTATAAATAAATAATGTAAACAAAAACAAAAACCGCATTAAAAAAATATTTAGTTAAATGCAATAAAAATCCAATTTTAAATTTTTTAAATAAATTACTGTCAAATTTTTTTTAATATTAAAACTAGTTATCGCAAGTTTCAATTCCTGTACCGATGTTCTAATCTGCGAATGTACCGCGTTAATCGAGGGATAATTGTATGTAATAAAGTAAAACAGTTATTGGAGAATGTGATTGCAAAGTGGCATTAACACTCGCATTACTTATCGAATTAACTAGCCGACATGATTATCGGCGCTCGTAAACGCGTCTCATGTCATATAAATTTTGATAAAATAGACCAAAAGTTAAGTGTAAATGATTCGCAACAACATTTTTATAGTTTTTCTGCAGTTTTAAAGTTATATTATTTTTTTTTTCTTACTCTCTCCCTTTCGGTCTCCCCTACTCATCGGTCGGCTTTTGTTCGGTCAAACGTGTTTTCTCAGTTATTTTAAGTACAGGTAGAAGAGAACCACTTCTACTTCTGCACAATCTAAAAAAGTAAAATGGTGTATCGGAAGGTCACCGCAAGACTGGATACGCTTATTTAAGCCCGGTTTCTCTCTTTTTTTCCCTATTTTTTTTTTTTTTTTTGCTTCTGAATTGCACCTTCTGTCCCGAACTCCTTGGTCGAACTACGATACTAAACTGAGACTGAGAGAGGTTTTCCAATTTTGAGGTAAAAAAATATGATTCTCCTCAGCTAGTAGAGGAAAAAAAAACTCGTGTCATTTTCATAAATCATTTCGCTATTCACAATTTTTCGAATAAAATTTCTAAATTTGGGATGCATAATAGGGAAAAATGTAAGGTCCCTTTTTTTAAAAGATAGTTTTTGTGAGGTTAAGGTCATCGAGCCACACTTTCTGCTTTTAGCCAACTGCTGTGTCAACTGAACGTACTGCTATTATTAAATTCTAAAAAAAGGAAACTTTTTACTAAATAATTTTTTACATTTTTTGCTTATATCATAAATTCAACAAAAAAATCTTTACAATTTTATTTAAAAAAAAAAATTCTTTAGAAAATGATTTTCCGTTTTTCTGCCCAGAAAAACGTCAGATGAGACCTTTGATCTTTAGTCACGCGACACATTTCGCTACGAAGAAGTGTTCATCCAGATGTTAAGCTGACCTAAACTTAAATCGTCTTTCAACATCTTTTTATTTTATTTTTTCTAAAAAAAAACATTTTTTTCTTCCAGCGATAATCTGAATCATTAAATCCAATTAAAAATAAAATTCTAAGAAACGCAGTCTTAATACAAATGCAAAAAAAAAAATGCTTTTTATATCTACTTGACGTTTAATAATAAAAAAAATTTTGTAAACAAAAATATATGCACCTCGTTGTAACTAATTAAAATTTCTAGCAAAATTTTTTTAAAAAAAATTTGTTGGCCAAATGTGCTTAATTATCTGATAAAACGAGTCGAACGTAATTAATTGAGTTAATTAACTCACTCTCCAATGACATGAGGAATACCTAATGCGGCTAACTGTAAATATTAATAAGAAAACCTCCGATCAAAATTATTGGTAGCAGCGTAATAAATTAATAACAAACTCAGACGTCAGATAACGTGTACGTGCAGCTGCTTCGAACAAGGTCAAAAGTGCCGAATCCACTGTTGGAACCGTTGATAAGCACGTGCTATCGACAAAAACAACACTTAAAATCGATAATTTTAATAAACAAAAAATGAATTAGTCGATTAATGTAGGTCAACTAGTCCGATTGCGTGCTAGACAAAAGGAGGCTCCGCTTTAATTATTATCGTGATGATAATTTTTTTTTTCTTTCAAAAAACTAAAATATTTTTATTTTCAAAAAAAAAAAAAAAGTTTCGTTAATAAGCTTACATATCAATGCGTGTGCTTCTATTACAAAAAAAAAATAATAATAAAGTGTGCATATCGCAATACTTGTTGCACGTGTGCATCTGTGGATTAAAAGTCGAATTTAAAAAAAAGCATTGAAAATTATTCAAAAAAATAAAACAATAAAAAAAAATTTTAATGTTTTTCAAACTAAAATTTACAGCAAAAACCCTATTAACACCTGATGTGGTAATTACTCGGCTGATGCTTATTATCATAATGAGTAATTTAAAGTAGGCTTACGTTTATTAAGCCTATAGCAATTTGCATTGCTTAATAAAAAGAATAATAAAATTTTGCCATCTGTATTTTTTTTAGATAATAAATCAAAGTTTTGATACAATCATCAGCATTTTTTTTTATTGAAATAAAAACATGTGCATAGATTATCACACGTTGCTACTAGGTAACCTCACTTCGGGTTGACTTCGTCTCACTGAGTTTTGCAAGTGTGCGGTGGCGTTGACCATCGATTTGAGAGAAAAACTAGCTTAAAGCAATTAAAGTTATGTGATCAAAATTTACAATATGAAAATTATAAAAGTCACCTTTCTTCAATCTGAAGTCATGATTAATTCATCATGCGTGATATAATTATAAACGGTATAAACGTAGACTAAATACAATTATTATTACTGTTCAAAGTTTGTTTTTTTGTCATTCTTTAAATTTAAAAATCTAAAACGGACAGCCAAGTAAACAAAAAATTATTAAAAACGCGCAAAAATTTAAAAAAAGCTATTCACGCATAATATTGCTTCACGTTAATATCTAAAAATAAATTCTATATAATTAAATAACTAAAATAATATTACTGCTCAGTAAATCTTTTAAATGTACTGGTACTAAAAATTTTTTTGAAAATTTAGTACATTTAAAAATAAACCACTTTACAAGTTTTTTTTAAAGAACATACAAAATTATAAAATTGCACTCAATTAATCTTCAATTATTAAAAATCAGCTTAAAAAACAAGCACGAACTTTCTTATGCGTTATAAATCGCATAATTATTACTTTTTGCGAGCCACTTTAAAAAACTTTTTATTGCCGTTAAGTAATTTTATAACATACTTTCAAATTTTCGACTATCCTAGATTTATAAGCTATTAAAAACTTAATACACTTAGCAAATAATATTTAACAAATGAAAGTAGATTGGCAATGACGTTAATAAATTGTTAAATAACATGTAATAAATTTTAAACGACTTTTTTTTTCAAAATATTTTTTTTAGATATAGGTATACCGTAGGTATTATAGTTCAATGTGACTAGTTTTTGATAAATCTCATAAATTTTCATCTAATTATGGAATTAAATCAGCCCATCCTTTAAAAAAAGTTCAATTTCATTAAAATAATAAGCTTTCCAATCGTCGTATTATTTATAAAAATCTGACAAGTTATAAACAAAATTCAAATATTTCTTGTCAAAATATTATTAATTGCTATGACTCCTCCCTTCGCTCGATCATGTTTCAGAACTAAATCAGCTGCTGATTAGCAATTCAATTCCAATTGCCTTTCGCGGTCTTTAGACGTACGTAATTGATGACCAAACTCCGGCGTAAATTATTACTTTTTAAGCCCAAACTCGAGTTACTCCGATTATTGATTAAAATAAAACCTCAAATTACATGCTCAGTGGAATATCATTACGCTTTCTAATATTTTAGTTCAACACACGCACTACTAAGTTACACACGATAGAAATTAACTGTAATATATTTCAAATTGATAATAAGCTTAATTGGTGCGATGCAATAAATGGGTGAAACTTGTTCACTAATAATTATTATTGGTTTATTTAATTTTTTTTTCTTCCATATAATTTCCATCATTAGTAAACATTTGTAATACAAAATAAATAAATTTTGATATTTGAAAAACGAGCGCTTAATTACAGAATGGTTAAAAACATGCAGTTGCAATAAACGTAACAAATTAAAAAAAGAAAAAAAAAAAGTTGAAGAAAGAAATGGTTAAGAAAAGGGTTTAAAAAAAGACCACCTCATAATTCAGTGGAAATGAATTTTAATACGTAACGACACAAAATGTTTATAAATTACAGCCTTCAATGAAGCGAAGAAAGTAGCTTATGAATAAAAATCATAGTCTCCCATCTCATTAACTAAGCTTTAATAACTATAATTTATTTAAAAAATGGAGAGAGAGAGAAAAAAAAACAGCTGCTAGTTTGGATAGACGAAAAACATACCTTCACTTCACTTTTTGTCATAATTTTTTAAAAAAAAAATGCAAAATTTTTTTTAAAAAAATTCATTCTACTAATATATTCTTCTGTTTGTCTTGTACCATTCCGCGTTTATCAGATTTAGATGCTTCACATTTCAAATCTTTTTTTTTTTTCACAATAATTTCAAAAGACTGACGGATGTAAATGAGTAGTATATTTGAACGTGGGAATATTCGAATCAATTGCCACGATTGTGATCCGTGAGAAACAACTGACCGACCGTATATAATTAGTTTTTGCCCAGTTATCAAAATAAATTTTCATTTCTTAAGTTTATTTATAGAGCGCAACAGTCAAATATGGAAACGTTTTACAGTTCCAAACAACTTCCCGCTTTTCAAATCCACGAAATAACATTTAAAACAAACAAAAAAAAAACAGTAAAAAAAAAATTAATGACAACGACAAAACTTGAGAAAAATAATAAGACGGAACATACCATTTCCTCTTTTTTTAGAAAAAATAAATAAATACGACAATAAAAAAAAACCTTCGAAAACATAAAATTTTCGCAATTAAATTTTGGGTGCTAATTGCTACTACGACAGCCAAAATTTTGACGAATCTTCTCAATTTTTTTTTTTTTCCCTAAGTTTGCGGTTTGTGTTTTCAAATTTGCTATGAGATGTACATGTAGCTGGAGTTGTGACGTTATTATCCACATGTTCCGCGGCAGCAGCACAGGTTACAGACGGGGTCAATGGTGCATTAATTACTCCCCTCTCTTTCTCGTCTCCCTTCCAGTTACACACAAAACACCCCTTTGATTGTCGGGGTAAACAAGACTAAGACAGGTAAGTAGACCATATCATTGCTATTGGTATAGTTCTAGTCTGCGTTTGAGCAGGCGATGCCATGTGGACATCAGGTAAACCATACAATCCTCACCCAACCACCCCGCAAATACGTAACCGCATACAGAAAAAGAAAAGAAGAAAAAGAAAAAAAAAGCCTTAATTACTCAACCTGCCCTTTACTCTAATTGCTGGAACGTAATTCAAACAAGTCCCTCTCCCTACACGACCGGGAGCGTGGTTTCGAGCACGGAACTAGCACTGTCCGATCATTTATCCCCGAGGTGTTTCATTCGGCGTGTGGATCACCTATATTTATTTATAAACAGAATAGCAGCTGGTGTTCATTATTATCAACCGCCAACTCGCAAATTGTTTCACATGAACAATGAGCCACGTGTGGATTACACAAAATATCTTCAAATGAGGTAAAAAAGTAAATTAAAAAAAAAAACTCCCAACCAAAAATAAAAAAAAATAAAAAAAAAAAAAGCCTAACGCTTAATTGAGTGAATAGAACCGTTGTTTTTTTTTTAAAGAAAAATAAATAATAAATAAAAACTTGGCTAATTACGAATCTTCGTTAGTTCGAGTAATTGAAGTTCTAAAAAACTCCCTTAAATTGGGGTTTTAAAAAAATTGAAATCTTAATTATCGGTTGTCAAATTCGAGGACATTAACTGATTGGCGAACGTCTTGAAAACGATGGGGGAGAATTATTTGTAGTGAAATGAACAAAATAATTAGCACGAAATTACATCCCTTATTAATTTTGCGCTTGGTTTAATGGAACAAATTACAACGTTATTTAATTAAATGAAGAGTTATTTATAACCGGAATAAGATTAATATTATATACATTGAAATTTAATACCAGGTAATACTTAAAATGACTCACGGTATTGGAAAAATCGCTAATGTTTCCGTCCTTGGAACTGCATTACACATCGTTCCATTAACTGATATAAAGCACTTTCAACTTCCCCCTCAAACCTTTTTTTTTTTTTTGCTGTTCTAGAATACTGTATAGGATAATAAAGTTGATAAGTGTAATACCTTTTGACATTCGACATAAAAATTAGATTAATTGCTAAAACGATTTGGGATTGTAATTGCTAGCAGTAATACATGTCGTAAAATTCAAATGACGTAATGAAATGGACTTGTGATGAAAAATTTGTGCTAATGCGAGTTGAGCTCAGCCCACACCCAGCCCATGGAGTTCGCATGACCTCACTTCTGATAAATGTATACGTACCGCACTACTAATCGGTACCACCCAGAAATGAGGTACCTAGAGAATATACGAACGCAGAAATGATAAATCTCTCTTCCTTTTTCTTCTCCAAACATTTACACCGATTCATCAAATGCAGTCGAAAAAGTCAATTATAGAGTCATCGGCGAAACTTGAATTTAAAAAAAAATGCTTTTACGATTATCAGTTTTGATAATTATTGTTAAAATAATCACTTTCATAATAAATCGTTTAGCTAAATTACTAGTAATAAATTATTTTATACTACTGCGTATACCAATATTATGATTCTTGTTATATAAATAGAAACACTTTTATTTATTGATTAAATTACTAATATAGTTTTCTCGGTTGTAAAATACTGAGTTTTCTTTTTAATTTGTAATAATTATCAATTTTATTACTTAAAAATATAATATGTATTATGAAAAGTGCTTAATGTGCTTTCCATATGTTAAATAATTTCCGGGTTCAGTACAAGTCTAGACAAACCACTCTTTTAATCCGTTTCGCGATAATTCGCTTAAATTTTAAAGAGTTAAACTTTCATTTGTGCACACCATTCTTTTTATAATTATTCTTTGTAAACCTATACAATGGCTATTTCTTAAATTTCAAGTGCTCGTTGTAGTAGGTAAAAAGGTCTGTACGGATATTGTGCAGACAACGATTTTCGTCTCTGCCTCCCAGCTATTTAAGAGAAAAAGAGCAACTTTTGTCCGAATTTCTTTGTCGCCATTTGGTCGTTAAAGCATAGGTTAAAGTAAGTCCTGCTACTTTCTTAATCCCTCTAATAATGAACACTTTTCAGGTGCAAAACGCTTCTTTTTTTTAATTTCAGATAACGTTTTTGCAATCTAAATTAGGTCCTAAAAACTCACGAAACAGGATATTCTTCTTAATAAATTCATTTTTTTCCTCCCCTACCGTACCTGTTTTTCATAATTTTCAAAAAAATGTTTTTAAAACTCTCTATAATTATGCCTTATCTTAACGATTCAATTTCAACAACAATTTTAAAACGCAGGTATATTGATACTTGGAAGTTGAAATTGTATCGGTTAAAAACATTTTACAACTTCTTTTTTTTTTTTTAAAGAAAAAAAAAATGATACAACGAAATAATTCTGTTTGAGAAAGAAAAGAAAAAATACGCATTCTAGTTCATCGATAAGCTTGAAGTCGAAAACTCATTATAAAGGAAGCGCATAAAAAAGCCCTAACTACCGTTGCGCAAATACCGTTCGTAAGATTTTTGTAATGAAGTGACCATGCGATATGCACCGCCTTTCGACCGCCATCGACGCCAACAAAAAGGGGCTATTTGTTTCATCCCTCTATCCATCTTTGTTATGACCACGGCTACTTGAACCGAAAACCAGCCTACCCCCCAGATCGTTTTAAGAAGATAATTGTTTTAAAGCTACTTCGTTTAAAAAATACAAGTAAACAAATGAGTGATAAAAAAAATACGCAACGAGGGAGGTAAATTATTATTATAACCTCACTTAATTAGTGCACGAAATCCAGAAGGAAGAAAAATCAATTGTTAGCCGATCCTCCTCAATAAACCACGCCCGCAAGCCCTTTGGGTAGGAAATATAAAACAAACTCACTTTTAACGAACTCCATTTTGCTTGGAAATAATTAAAATAAAAAAAAAAAAAAAAAAAATTTACTGTCAGTCTCCATTTTCATTTTAAAAAGAAAATTGATATCTAAATTATACTCCGTATTTTGTTAGAAAGTGATGTATGACGTCATATGTAAGAGTTTTTCAAAAACGAGGGAGTGTAGCATGAAAAAATTGCTTTTCTTTTAAATAGCAAAAAAAAAAAAAAAAATTATTTTATATAACGTGTGCTAATATCAAACAAATCACTAATAATATTATTATATTTCTGTAAACAAGTGAATCAATAAATCAATAACCGCTAAATAGTCAAAACTTGCTATATAGTGAAACCCGGTTATAGTGCTATTTAAGGGACGGAACAAAATTCGCACTAAAAGTGGGATCGCACAATATCAGGGAAATGCAGAAAAGTGTTTTTTAATTGAAATGAAGAAATTTTACTCAAAAATAAGGTTTTTAGTTTCATTTTTTTTTTTTTTTTTTTGCTTTTTTTTACAAACAATCTGCAATTGGCAAGAAAAAACTGTCCGAAAAATTCACAATAATTTTTAAATTTTCTAGATTTGCGATAAATTTTGTTTAAAAAAAAGCATTTAAGTGGATCACACTATAAACGGACTTTTTATACAAACTTTTAATCTCGGGCACCAAGATATTTATGGTCGCACTAAATGCGGGATCGCACTGTAACCGGCGCATTTTAACCGGTTTTTTTTTAACACATGCTTCAATGGCGTTGTCCAAGAGACCGGGCAAAAATCGCACAATAAGCGGGATCGCACTATAAGCGAGTTTCACTGTATTTACAATTTTTTCCCCCCAATTTTTTATTCACGTTTGCATCAGAATATTTAAATTAATAAACTTTTTTACATCATCTTTAAAAGTACTGCATAAAATAGCGGCACTTTTTTTCGATTAATATTAAATTTGTTGTTGTATTAAATTAAACAAAAATTGAATACCATGATCTAATTTTTGTTTACTTTTTAAGTTTCATTTAGTTCATTATTGAGTTTTTAAATTATCGAGAAGCATTAGAAAATTTTATAACCCATTTCCTACTCGAATTGACGTCCAATACGGACAGTCCCTGATTATTACGGCCAGTTATTGCTAAACCACCGCCAGAGATAATTGTTCGCTAATAAAATTAGAGCTCGTCTCGTATAACTACGGTATAAGATTCGAGGTTGTTAAAAAGTTTCTTCACTAACCGCAAAAACAACAAAAAATACGACATCATTTTTTTGCGAAACCTTCGGGGGGAATCAATATTTACCAGTAGAAAATGTCGGATGAGGGTGAAAGATAAAGAGAAAAAAAAAATCTTTTTCTCGTTAATGATTACTATGATCTTTTAAGCGGGTCACAAGAGTGTGTGTGTGATGAAGAAGCATTGGCACTTCAAATTAAGATAAGGTTTTAAAAAAATAATAATAAAACAAAAATTATTTAATAGTTAATTAGTGCTGAATTCATAAATTTAATTTATTGCCGAATTAATATAATTTTTAAAATTTTTGAAATATTTTTGCAACGATACTAAAATGCTAATCTTCATTATCATGCTATCGTGTACCTACTCAAAATCGCTGAAATTAGTAAGCAATTTGATTTTAACGGAATTTCAACTCCATTCCTAATTAGTAATCCAGCTAATTGAATTAATTGCTAACTAATTTTTTACGCGAATAATTTAACTTTAATAGCATTTTTTCGCTAAGTGTTTTTAGCCCAAATATAAATAATTTTTAATTGGAAGGTGTTCTGCTCAAAGCTACCAACCCAAAAATAACGAAATCTGAAGAATAGTGAGTTTTTTTATTTCTATTTATTAAAAATTTAAAAGGCAATACGGTAGTACCTCGCAATAACGGCTACACGCTTAGCGGCGCTTTGCAATAAAGGCGCTCTCAAATCTCCATCCGCGTTTCTAATTCCTATTTTACTCAGTGTTGTGCGGGAAAAAAAATCCGCCGTCTGTTATTGCTAAAATGCACTGAAACTTATAACAATTCACTTAACGGCGTTTTTCACTCAACGGCAAGGACCCCGTCCCAATTGCGCCGTTATTCTAAGGTGCCGGTGCTTCTGTATTATCTCAGTTTATCATAAACGTGGGTTGATCGCTTTGTGCAGTACACTGTCCAGTTGTTATTAGCCTTCTTCTAAAAAAAAGTATGACGTAAATGTAATGTTAACTTAAAAAAATTCAAATACCACAAAAAATGCAAAATAAATATGTACGATATAAAAAAATCTTTTATTTTAACTTATCAGTCAAAAAAAAAAAAACATGCCTGTTTAAAACGCATAAATTACCATTATGAAATATCAAGCAAAAGGATAATAAATGTGGCTCCAACTTTACAGACAACCATTACTTTGTTACACGTTAAAATAAAGTAAGCTTATAAAAAATAAATTTATACAGTAGTCTATTTATTATTTAAAAAAATATTAAATAAATAATTCATTATACCACATTAAATAATATTTTGTCTACTTAATAAAAATATTAAATTTTACAACATGCCCTTAAAACAATGATTACATGTATCGGGTGAAGAAAAAAAATAAAACAAAACGCAGTTTTTATTACTTGCTGAATAATTATAATCCATTTAAACATACTGTACAGTACCCAAGTACACGGCAATTAAAAAAAAAATATATATGCCAAACTATTATTTTCATAATAATATTATATTTCCAATGTCTGATTATTAATCATGCTAATATTTTCCCGATATTTAAAAAATTGAACCAAATTCCAAAATACGGTATCATTAATAATATTTGAATGGATAAAAAGTTCAGAACTTTTAAAACTCCATCTTTTGGATTTAGTAATAAAATTGTTATATTGTCAGCTTTTTTGCGTAGAAATAAAAAACAGGAAATCGTTAAAATAAAAAAGTGACGGCATATTTTTATTTTGAAAATATTTTTAATAAAATATTGTTCAAGTTTTAATATTTGTTTATAAAATTAAAAATTTGCTACCGGTATTAAAAATTAAGTTTACTTATTATTGGACCACTATGTAATTTTCAAAGCGATTAACATTTTAAGTTAAAAATTAGCCTATTTTGTAATATCCGGTTTTTTTTATGCTATCGTGACCTTCAAAAGAAAACAATATTTTAAAAAACTTTATCTATCTTTTAGTAATCTTAAGCAAACCAGTACTGCTCGAGTATTTTTATTTTAATATTTCCCGCGAGATGAATAATTGATGATGAAAACAGTAGGTGTCTCAAACTTTACAGGATTATTTTGAAAGATTATCCCATAATCAAATATATTACGCGCGTTCTACACCATCGCTAATTGCTTGCGCATTAATAATGTCTCGACCTAAGTTCTTCTAACAGTAAATTCTTATTTTTTTATGCCATTTTTTTGAATAAGAATAAAAACCCGCTGCATTTTCTCACTTATTTATCAAGATTTTACCTTTCAACTTTATTTATTTTTTTTTTATGTTTCTCTTAACTTTTTTATTTTTTTGTTTTCATCACGTTATCATATACGGACATATTACGCCGCCGGTCTACCTTTCATACTTTTCTTTTCTAGATTTTATCCCTTCCCAATTAATAATCGCGGTTGGAAGTCACTCGATCAACTTTATCAACCTCAACAATTTTTTTGGAAAAAAAAAAAAGATAAGACGAATTACATTTCTTAAAGAATACAAAGAATATGTTTTCAAAAGAGAGAAGAAAAAGAAGAAGAAAAAGGAAAATTTATGTAGTAATCGCAGTAAACAAGACTAAAAACAAACCTCCTATGGAGAATATCGACCGTCACAATTATTACGCACAAAGCTTTAGTAGATTCAGCGTTAACGAGAAAGCCTTTAAAATTATTCTATTTTCGACCCTCAAAAAAATGTTTGTGTTTGACGGCAAACATTTTTTTCTCCCTCAAAAAACTAATTTTACTATCAGCAGCTCTAAATTTAATAAAGAAACAAGAAAGGGATATGACAGTACCGGTTAGACGGAAACATACTGTAATTATGTACCGGTACCTCACTTTTTTTTTTCTTCCACTAACCCTTGTAAATAATAAAGTCAGCAGTGAAAGTTACGCTGTCTGCAGTGCATCTGTCGTTAGAAAATCCAAGTTAAAAGGTACAACGTGCCAAAGTGGCATAACTTTTAAACGTTAAGTAACTTTAATGATATACCACTCTCGCATCAAGACTCTGAAAAAAGATCAGAAAAAAAAAATGTGTAGTCTACTTGACCGGTTGAAGAGGTAATGATCCAATGACCTTTTATGCACCGTATGTCAAAAAAGTTTTGCTAAAATTTATCTCTGTTAACCACCTTTTCAAATACAGTACAAGCTTGTAAACAATTTACAATTTGGGCCAGCGAGATTTTAAAAACACGATAAATTTAATACGGTACCAATCTAAACGCATTAATCGAGTTAAGGGCTATTTATATCAATTTTAATAAATTTTGAGTTTTCGTTCCATTAAATTTTGATGTTGCGCATACTAAAAAACTAAAACTCACCTAAAACTGTCAATACCACGTAACTTATAATTATATCTAATTTTCTTTTATAATTATACAGCATGTTGCAAATTTTTTAAAAAAAATTTTTAAACAATAATAAATTTAACTACCGCAAAAATCGTCAATATACAGTGTATCCGTAAATACACGACGTTTTTAAAAAGCGAATAAACAAGTCAAATTTTAATGAAATTGAAATAATTTTTTAATATTTACATACAACA